>AP028443.1:8357758-8463207 GCA_036509395.1 Antheraea yamamai | reverse complement strand
CGCGCGAGGACGTTCCGCACTCGAGTTCCGCGAATTCTTTCGCTCAAGTCCTGCGCGACAATGCGTCCAGCAAAGAAGCCTCTTCGTCAAGAAGCAAAAAAGGCCCTTTTCAGGGCCAAACAGATCTCCCTTCGTCTTCAAGACACCCGACAACTACCAGCATGCCTACGGACCCCGAACTCCCGCATCAACCGACCTCTGCAACGCCCACCGGACTCCGCACCTCCGTGCCTGCACCTCCGTCGTCCTCTGACCCGCGACAGAGGCCGTCCGACGGATCGTCAACTCGGACAGATGAGTACGAGTGTGATGTTATCACGCTCGCCCAGCTAATTTTAGCTGAGACACTGTCTGAGGGGATGGCCCGTTGGATGGCGCTGTACCTGCGCGTCATCGAGGCCGCTACAGAGGGTCGTATGCCTTCCGCGAACGACACGGCGGCGCTCGAATGCGCCGCCCGCGGTACTATCGCGATACCCGCGATCCCCGACGTACCGTCTAGCCCGCTCGGTAGAGCGCTGCGACGCAAGCGCAGCGAACCCGACGCAGGGCACGCCGCGAATCGCGCATCATTGCCGCCTCAAACGTCCGAAACCCAGCCAAGAAAGAAGCCCTGCATTACGAAGCCCGCGCAGCCGACCATTACGCCGCGCGCGATTACCGAAATCCCAGCGGCGCGGGTGGCCGCACTCACCCCCGCGCCCGCTCCGTCGCGAGGGGCTGCCCGCAAGCAGCCCTCGTACGCTACCATCGCAGCGCCGCCTGCCGGAGCTGCAAGACAACCCGAAAAAGAACAACCACGGAACCCCAAAAAGGCTATACCTTGCGCCAGTGCTGCCACCAAGACCACTGTGTATAGCCAATCGCAGACAACCCTACTGACCGACGAAAAAGGACCACGATATCCTCCGATCGTTGTCGAGAAGCTGCCCGACTGGGTTCAACACTTCAAGAGACTTTCGGATATGCTTGGACATTCACCGAACGCCCGCCCGTACGGACAAGGGGTCCGTTTCATACCGGCGGGCGCTGAAGAATACCGTATCCTACAGGATTACCTTGAAAAACAAGAGGAGGTGCACTGGTTCTCATACACCCCCCCTGCACAAAGAAGTCTCAAGGTCGCGATACGCGGCCTCCCTATGGAAACAGACCCGGCCGTCATTACGGAAGCACTGCGTGTGAAGGGGCACACCGCAGAGTACGTGCGGCAGATTAACGGGCGCAACGGTAGGCGGGGGTGCATCTACCACGCGGTCCTGAAAAGAACTCCTGGCCTCATACCGGCCATTTATCAAATCAATGATCTCCTCAACATGACAGGGATGTCCATAGAGGCGTGGCGAGGCAAGCGCCGACCGGCCCAGTGCCATCGGTGCCAGCAATTCCGCCACCCCTCGCAAAACTGTCACCGGCCGATAGCCTGCGTGCGGTGCGGGGGGCCCCACCCTGCACACGACTGTGAACGCCCGAGGGGTGAGCCGGCCACCTGCGCGAACTGCGGGGGCGCTCACCCCGCGAACAGCATATCCCTCTGCCCCGTCTACAAACGGGAGCTGCGCAACCGCCGAGCAGGTACCGTCGCCCGGACCGGTGAATCCAGGCGCACGGCGGACCCGCCCTCGGCCCCAGTGATGGTCGAGGAGTCCACTGCGGGCAGCCTGATGGCCCCCGCAAACGACCCGCCTCCAAGAAGCGCCGCGGCCAGACAGCCGCAGCCCCCGAAGCCTCCGCAAACGGTGGATGAAACATCCCCGAAATCAGAAAACGCTAGTCGTAAAGACGCAATGATCTCCATAATAAAAACAGCTGCCAATATTAAAGGAGAAAACCCAGGATCTGAAGCCGAGAAGGCATGCATAGCGTACCTGGAGAAAGTCTTCTCGTAGGTCCGCTATGCCGCAGCCCGGCCACGCAGGTGGCCCGCCCAGTCACCAACTACATCTCAGGCGCGGCCGAAACGCCACGCCGCCGAAGCCATCGAATGCAGAAGGCATTAAAGGACACGCCCTTTGTTAAGGGCGGCGGATTGAAGCCACCATCAGAGGACAAGTCTTGAAATGGTCTCCCCGCACGCCCCTGCCGGGGCGCGCGAGACGATTGCGACGACGACTCGGGGCAGTCTTGCACCACATTAACGCGCGGTAGCTCTTGCCGTCGGAGTATCGATTTAAAGTGTTAACAAAGTGACATTTAATATTACTTTTCCTTACAATATATTATACAGGGCAAACGAACAGGCGGGTCACCCGATGGTAAGTGATCACCGCCGTCCATAGACACTAGCAACACCAGGGGAGTCGCGGGGAAGTGAGTAGAGGAGGCGGAGAGGTGGGTATCCGACGCTCTCACTGACCGAACGAAACGCAACAATGCAAGCACTGTTACTTCACGTCGGTTTTCTGTGAGAGGGTGGTACTACCCCGGTCGAGCCGACCCATTCATGCTAAAACCGGTATAGCTTCAGCGTGGCTCTACCACCTACAAGAACAGTAGACAACTTAAAAAATTGAACATGTTATATGAAAGACTAAAATTAAATTTAAGTAAGTTTGAAATGTACAAATATTGTATCTATCTAACAAGTCACTTCTGCTTTGGACATACGTAACATACTGAATTACATTTCAATACAAATAATTACAATACAATTCAGAGAACGCTCCATAATAAAGTTACATTGTCAAGGAAACAATACACGCGTGAAATATAGGCCGTGTTCCCGGAAAGATTGATGTGTAATCTACGTGCATCAGAACGGAATGCGATAGGTTCATACAAGTTTTAATTAATATTAATGAATAGGAAAGATAAACACTCACGCGTATCGTTTTATTAATGCACGTTTGAGATCATAGACTTTATTTGAGGAATAAAACTCTGACCCAGTGTATAATAATCTGGTCTTTTATTTAGTCAAAAAAGTTTTCAATTATAAAATGTTTGTACTTTCTTGTGAATCTCACATATGCTATCTATATAAATATTAATTTATTGCTGAATGTATGTTAGAGCATAACTTAAGAACGGCTACACCTACATAGCTATTTTTTTATTTTCTTTAATTTTCAAGACAAGGTTTGTATGAAAGGCAAAATCGTACGGAACAGTGAAAAAATTAGGTCAAATATCATTAGAATCCTTTATCTTTTTTCAACATAATGCACTCAGAATTATACCGAAACTCGACAGATTTTACTGTAATCGTTATATACTTCTAAGAATTATATTGTTATTACGAGCTCCTGCCCTCGACTTCGGCCGCGTGGAAGCTCTCAAAAGGTTTTTTTTCAGATTTTGAAACATTCTTCATTGGTGGTCTGCTCCTATTGGTTTTTAACGCAATGATATATAGCCTATAGCCATCCTCGATAAATGAACCACCTTGCACTGAAAGAATTTTTCAAATCGGACCAGTAGTTCCTGAGATTAGCACGTTCAACCAAACAACCTCTCTAGCTTTATAATATTAGTATAGATTACTACTCTTCTCTCGTACTTAACTCGAGCCATCATTAAAATTACAATAACTGTTGATAGAGTGTACCGATTTTAATGAAACAAAGACTAAGTTACTCTCGAGGATATTCTTGAAATTTCAGTTCAAAAACACGATTATTAATAAAATCACAAAATTGTATTGCGTATTGTAAAACTCTATATCGATTTCAATAGCTTCATTCCCTTTGTTCTTGGAGACACAGCATGGCTGTACAGCATCTAGTGGTTGCTCACGATGTGAATGTATAATATACTATTGACTCTCAGTACACGATGTGGTACTCGAAACAACAGCCAACTGCTTAATTAATTAACACGTGCTTAATTTTGTTTAATCGACATACAAATCCTCCAAACTATTAAACGAATTGAATCTAGTAAATAAGTCGTTTGTTGCAACCGTTTACAAATTTAAGATACTCAATTTCTGAAATTTAGTGAATGATTCGCGAGACTTCATGGTGTGAATTATATAGTAAAACGGGCAGTACACCTGTTTTTAGTAGGAATATGGAATCTAACTCAGCTGCTGTCCCCCACAACATAATGCAATATGACATGCTATGGAAGTAAGCGAAGTAGACCAACCTAGCAATGGCAATATGTGTTAAATGGAAAATCTTACGGACTGCGGATGCATTGTTGTTGAATTACATGTTTTAAGCTATTAAACCAATAAAATAACACATGTTTTTATTATTATCCCAAATAATACTCATGTGAAAATAAAATAATTAAGATTAATTATAATTCATTCCGATTCAGTCCACAATATATCTATAATACATAGATCATTATACATACAGATTTTTGTTTATACTTATATACGTATTTAATACGTATGCAATAATAATACATGTTAAGTGTTATTCTCTATGCTTGAAAATATACAAATGAACTGACAGACAGACAAAAATTCTAAAAACCATGTCAATGTGTTCAGCTATTAAATCTAAATAAAGCGCCCAGAGTATTTTTCTTTAATATATTTAATGTACTAATTTCGTTTCTTTAATGTTTTCTTATAAATAAGATATACGTATATACGAATGTGATAGATATGTAAAATATATCCTATATGTTATACCGGTGTATAAACTATTACCATACCAAATTTTGTCAAAATCCGTCCAGTAGTTTTAGTGTGAATCCCGTAGAAACGACTGACAGACAAATAATTTAAAAACCATGGAAATGTGTTCTGTCATTGGTTCTAAACCCCCCAAAGTATTTTTTCATAAGTATATTTTATGTACAGCTTTTGTCTCTTTACCCTTTTATTCATACAAGATTTATTTATTTATCTGTATCTATAGATTTAGGAGTACTACATAGATAAAATAATGCTTTGTTTTCTGTAGTTTGCTTTTATGCGATTTATTTGTAACTGTGTGAAATTATTGACAACCCTATTCAATCGGTGTCAACGTGAACAGCCGAGTTGTTTCATCATAGATTTCTACCACTTAATTTCTTTTAACTCATAGAAATATTTAGTAAAATATAAACAAAAGGTAAATAAGAAATAATACAAATTCATTTAATTATAATTATAATGTCTTAATTCTATTTCATAGGTTATGTTTTTAATTTTGTAGATGCCACTTTCGTGTCGGTTTTACCAAGAGAAATATCCAGAAGTAGAGGATGTTGTGATGGTGAACGTGCGGTCCATAGCCGAAATGGGCGCGTACGTTTACTTGCTGGAGTATAACAACATTGAGGGCATGATTCTGCTCTCCGAGTTGTCACGAAGACGTATTAGGTCTATCAACAAATTGATCAGAGTTGGTAAAACCGAGCCAGTTGTCGTAATTAGAGTGGACAAAGATAAAGGTAATAAACTGTATTAAAATACCATAATAAGATGGAATTAAAAAGAAATTAAGCAAAACTATATTGTTCATATACAGTGTGGTTATACACTAAAATTCTTTTTTATTTTTTTCATTTAATTCAATTTCATCATCATTTAATTTCATTTATTTATTTTTCAATGCAAATAGCTTAGAAATTAAATAATGAAGC
The DNA here is from genome assembly GCA_036509395.1 of Antheraea yamamai. NCBI lineage: Eukaryota > Metazoa > Arthropoda > Insecta > Lepidoptera > Saturniidae > Antheraea > Antheraea yamamai. The sequence goes on along the minus strand of AP028443.1, from coordinate 8,457,678 downwards.
AATTGCTATAGAAATATTACAGTAGAATGCATGTAGTAAATATTTTATAAATCCTAATCGACACGACATTTTATCCACCAACACTTTATCTCATGTGAATAATTATAAATTTATGTATTATACTTTATAACTGGCACCCTAAAATGATCTTAATATTTAAAAAAAGAACTAAAATAAATCTGTGAAAGTTTGAGGGAATGATGATAATAGTGATTTACTATTACTATTTTCCAGGTTACATTGATTTATCAAAACGAAGAGTGTCAGCTGAAGACATTGACAAATGTACAGAGAGGTATGCAAAAGCGAAAGCAGTGAACTCGATTCTCCGTCATGTTGCTGAACTGCTTCACTATGAGAGCTCAGAGCAATTGGAAGAGTTGTACAAGAGAACCGCATGGCACTTTGAAGAGAAATACAAGAAGAAAGCTTCGGCATATGATTTCTTTAAACAGGCTGCTGTGTAAGTAAAAATGTTCTACAATACTAAATCATGGAGGATTAAAAGCATGTACAGTCAAAATTTGTTATAAAGACATCTAAGAGATTAATCATATTTTAGTGTAAAAACCGATAGTCGTAACAACCATTGATGTTTTCGAGATACAGCATTCAGCCTGGACCTTTATTCTGGGTCAATATAACCAATATGTTGTTCAAAATGATGTCGCCAAAGACGGTTTTGACTGTACTATATTTTATGAAAATTTAACACATACCAGATGAAAGTGAAAATTAAGGAAAACATAAATATTCAGTTGATTTATTTTAAATTGGACCTTAGTATTGTACACCTGATGTCGCTATTCCTTAAACCTGAGTTGAATTGGATTGTGCATCCTCTGCGTCTAAGTACATGCTAAAAGTGGAATTTAGAATGGGGGTACTATTGTTTTAAAAATATCTATAACTATCAACTTTATCTATACATATAATAAGAATGTAAATCTAAGGTGTCTGTACTTTTTCTATTTTTGTGAAAACAATTGTTGCAGCTGTCTAGGAATAAGTAATAAGATAAAAGACAGAACACATATCTTCAAAAATATTGACATAATTGACATATTAACATTCAGTTATGCAGCTGCTTTTTTATTTCATTACTAGCGTCTGCCTGTGACTTTTTCCGCATGCAATAGTTACCTTGGCCCAATGCTAATATGCAATGAAACCTCTCAAAAGGAAAAAAAAACGATTTTAAATCATTTTTCATTGGTGCACCGCTCCTATTGGTCTTAGCATGATGATATATAGTCTATAGCCTTTCTCGATAAATGAGCTATCTAACACTGAAAGAACTTTTCCAATTGGACCAGTAGTTGCTGAGATTAGTGTGTTCAACCAAAGAAATAAGCTTTATAATCATTACATAGTATAAAACAAAGTCCCCTACTGCGTCTGTCTGTCTGTCTGTTCGCGATAAACTCAAAAACTACTGAACGGATCTATATGCTGTTTTCACCAGTGGATAAAGTGATTCACGAGGAACGTTTTGATATATAATTTGTCCAGGATTTTTTTATAATCAGGGCGGGACAACTTCTGCCGGGCCCGCTAGTATTAGTATAGATTACTACTCTTCTCTCGTACATACCTCGACCTGTCATTCAAATTACAATAACTTTTGATAGAGTGGACTGATTTTAATGAAACAAAGACTAAGTTACTCCTGAAGATATGATTTGTGATTTTAGGTTTTATTCTGAACCCAGTACTTTAGCAGTGATGCGTGTTCATACAAACAGACAGACATTTCTAAAAATGATTGAAATGTATTTTATTACTTATTCCTAGACACCTACAACAATTTTTTTCACGAAAATCGAATAAGTACAGACACATTCGATTTACGTTCTCATTATATGTATAGATATGGCCTTACTTATAAGGAAAGATTTGCTTTCATTCTCTTCTTTAGTAAATGCAAAACCTTAACTCAAGTTAATATAGTAACCTATACACTAGGGTGGCCCAAAAACCAAGTATTTTTCCTTTCGAGTCTCTTACGAAAATATGTTAGTTTATCATGTTTTAAGAGCCCCCTACAAATCGCAGCCCAAAAAACATTTTTTTTAAGTTAGTAAAATTCTTTTTTTATTTTTTTTTTTTTTTTTTTTTTTTTTTTCCTTTTTTTTTTTTTTTCTTGAAAAAAATTAAAAATCATACATTTTTACCAATTAAATTTTAATAGTGAAAGTAACATGTTTTCGTAAGAGACTCGAAAAAAATAATGTTCATTTTTTTTGGGCACGCAACTTTATACCTTAAACATTGCATTTAGAGAAATCTAAAGTATTCTTTGGTAATCATTACAGGGACCCGTCTGTCCTTAATGAATGCGGTCTTGATGAAAACACAAAAGAAGTACTCTTAGCAAACATTAAGAGGAAACTCACATCTCAAGCTGTGAAAATCCGAGCTGACATTGAATGCGCTTGTTACGGATACGAAGGTATTGATGCAGTCCGTGCTGCATTGAAGGCTGGTTTGACTCTCTCAACACTTGAGATGCCCATCAAAATTAACCTGATTGCACCTCCTCTCTACGGTGAGCACATGTAGTAATGTTATGTTATAGATAGCTTTTGGTAATATGAGGGAAAATTTTACACATGGTCATTTAAGTCCAAACTGGGTATAGTTTATAGTATAGTATAGTAATTAAACAAAGAATATACCATACATATATAGTTATTTAAGATTCAAATTACAATTCCTCAGTTCAAAGAAAGAGGGATGTCTCTATAGTTTTTTTACAAATTTGAGTTTTACATAATAATCTCATTACATAATAAATTCATCCACGTGAAATCTTATATAAAAAACAGAAATTAGTAAAATCATCCGAATATATTTAGTTAATTTACTTACCTACTTTTCTCTCGTACTTAATCCGCGTCCTCGTTAAGAGTACAATAACTTTTGATAGACCTAACTGAATTTAATGAAACAAATATTCAACATTACTCGAAAATATGCTTTATGATTTTCTTGAAGAGGTATTATCATGAATGCAATATTTTAAGCAGTGATGCATGTTCATACAAGCAGACAGACATTTCTAAAATTGATTGAAATGTATTCTATTACTTATTCCTAGACACCTGCAACAATTTTCTTTACAAGAATTTAAAAAGTACAGCATTACATCTACATTCTTATTATATGTATAGATATTTAGTATCAGGAAAAAAGAATCATTTTTTTTTTAGTTATGAGTGTCTGTTTCTGATCTGCTACTCATTGGTTCGCACGCGTTAATGTAGTTTGACATATCATGTGGAAACAGTACTTTTTTCGTGATGAAAAGTGCCCTAGGTGTTTTCTATACTCCTGACAATGTGTATACAAAATTTCATTCTGATCATTGAGATAATGAGAGCATTACAAACACGCTTACATTTACTTTCATCATTAGTAAGGATTTTCTTAAGCAATTTTAATTTAATGTGATGTACCTACCTACATTTACATTATAATTGTATTCCTTCTGATTTTTTTTTTCAAACTGATTACGCTATTGATCTAGCAAGGTCTCAACAGCTTCACGGCACACCTCGGCTTGGGCAGTTGCCTGACTCATGCAATTCGCGACCAATCTGAGCTAAGCTACATATTCATACTTATATGAGTTATTGAAACATATGTGTACCAAGCATACATACCTCAACAACTCCTATATGTATTTTGTGTCGGATAATTTTTTGTAAACTATTTCAGTTTGATAAGGGAAGAAAATAAATCCCTTCTACTTGCATGTGTAAACGTGTATGCTGGTACAGTTTTGTTAAAGATAGTAAATGTGTGGAGGTGATATGTGTAATGTTGTTGTAGTGATGTAAGATTTTATGTCACTGTATTGCGCGGGCAGCGTACTCAAGGGCTCCACGCCGAGGGAAGTGGCCTAGGCTTGAGCCGCTGCCGAGGGGGGCCTAGTCTAAATTCATTCTGATATGTTTTGTATTGTATTCTGATATGTAGGTGTATACATTTTTATTACTATTACTAGCTGACCTGTGCCCACTTCCTTGGGCGGTAAATATTTTTACTTGTGATGAGATTATGAATGTGATTCGGTTAGTACTGAGTGCTATGATTTATTTCCTGACTGCCTACAAGTAGTTCCGACAAGCACTTTTTTTTTTTTAAATGTCGACAGTGTGCAATATTACCTTTCGGAAATTTCAATTTTGTCAAAGTTTGCGTAAGCATCTTGCCTCGTGAGTGAGCCGCGCGGCTACCTACCTCGTAGACGTAATAGGTCACACCCCTTCACCCACAGACGGATGCGACTCACTTAAGGATTTAAATTATTTTTTCAATATAAAAAACTACTTTTTGTGACTTTAATATAAAAGTTAGACATATGCCTTTTCTCTAGAACTCAATCATATACCTCTCATCGTTAAGGCAGCGTTTGTAAGAAAATTTTCGTTCAACCATTTTTTTATCCGACTTCCTTTGCAAATCGGACTACCACAAAAAGTCTTTCCATTTTTCGGGTTAATATAAAGCCTATGACACTCATAAATAACGTGGCTTTTTATTAGGAAAACAATTTTCAAAATCAGTTTAGTCGTTCCTGAGATTACCTCGTATAACCTCACAAACTCACAAACTTTACCTCTATAATATTAGTATAGATTTACTACTATTATTGTTATATATTTTTATGTATGTATGCAAGTGGTTATGTATGTATGTCTATGAGTGTATGTATATTTATGTTATATATCTATCTATTTCATTATTATATACATATATATCTATAATATGTATATATATTTATTTATTTTTTTTTTTTTTTTTTCCCCCCAAATTTTTTTTTTTTTTTTTTTTTTTTTTTTTGTTATATCTTCCTCTTCTTTCCCCCCCTCTTTCCCCCCCCCTTCTCGTTCTTTCTTCTTCTTTTTTTTTTTTTTTTTTTTGGTGGTTTTTTTTTTTTTTTTCCCCCCTTTTCTTTTTCCCTAAAAAAAAAACAATTTTTCTTTTGTTTTTTTTTATATTTTCTATATATGCACTACCTACAAAAGTTTTTGATTGACAACAGTACCGCTGGTTAGCCGGAAGGGAATGCCTTATGGCATTAAGTTCACCAGTGTACAAACCAAAAGTGCATTTTATTAAATAATAAAAATAGGTATAACAAAAAAATAGATTTCAAGAATAATAATATTGATTTCAAGACCTATAATTTAACAATGTTATACACTTATGCATTAATTTCTTCACAGTAATGACAACATCAACTCCGGAGAAAGCTGACGGTCTTAAAGCCTTACAAGACGCAATAGATAAAATCAAGGAGAACATAACGGAAGCTGGAGGCGTATTTAATATACAGATGGCGGTATGGATTTTTTTACAATAAATATAGATAGTTCTGATAAAATCATAACAGGTTATTAAACCGTATCCAGAAGACTAATTATAATTATTAAGATGTAGTGACTTCTTCTCACCCTTATCCCACCTCAGTTGGGTCGGCACAACATGTTTTCCTTTTCCACTCTCTTCTATCAGATTTCATCTCAGCATTCACACCTTTATACACGTATCATTTTTACCACAATCCATCCATACCTTTTTCGGTATTCCTCTATGTCTATATCTGTCCACCTTCATACTCAAGACTTTTCTAGTTACATGACTTTTATTACTTCTCACAACATGCCCATAATATGCTGACCTATTACTTCTCAACTTTTCTCTCACTGGTGTTATTGACATGAGAAAGAGTATAAAATATGTAGGACGTGAAATACAATCTAATTGCAAGGTGAAAAGTGTATGTGTAATCATATCTGGTCCTACTAAAATATTTAATTAGTGATATATATACAACTAGCGGGCCCGGCAGACGTTGTCCCGCTCTGATTATGAAAAAATCCTTGACAAATTATATACTAAAACGTTCCTCATCAATCACTTTATCCGCCGATGAAAACAGCATGACAATCCGTTCGGTAGTTTTTAAGTTTATCGCGAACAGACAGACAGACGCGGTAGGGCACTTTGTTTTATACTATGTAATGATATTGTAGAGATGCTGTACAGACTTAACATATAAACTTGAAAATATTGATGTTAGATTACCTAAAACACAATGATGAATTCAAAAAAAGCAAATTGACGTTATGCAAACTTAATTTTATAATAAAGAAGCTTCTGGCCGCGACTTCATCCTCGTGGGATAGTTACTTTTGGCTAACGCTAACACGCAGCTGAACCTCTCAAAAGGAAAAAAAATACAAGTTTGAAACACTATTCATTGGTGCTGCCCTCCTATTGGTCTCAGTGTGATATATATGATATGATGATGATAATAGCCTTTCTCGATAAATGAGCAATCTGACATTGAAAGAATTTTTCAAATCGGACCAGTAGTTCCTGAGATTAGCTCGTTCAAGGAAGAAAGCAAGAAAAATCGATTAGATTTTATATTTGGATAACTTTGACGTATTAAAAGAAATCCAAAAATATTGTAAAGGTTACCAAGTTTCTTTTAGACTGACTGACATTTTTTAATTTTTTATGACAATTTTTAGATACTTTCGAAATTCCCTTTAAGGGCACTTCGTGCCACCGCGTGCCCCTTAAAAGCCCTGTTTACAGCTATGTTTGATATTATTGTTTACAGCCTAAAGTGGTCACCGCTACTGATGAAGCCGAACTGGCGAGGCAGATGGAGCGTGCTGAGGCTGAAAACGCCGAAGTTGCTGGAGACTCTGCCGAAGAAGATGAAGACCAAGGTAAGCTATTTAACATATATATGAAGCAATGATGGCTTAGCTGGTAGCGTCTATAGACACTACGTCGATCTATATAGGTTCGAATTTTTATGACTCAGTCTGAGCTACCTGTGAAGGAAAACGTCGTTATTGAATCATATAGCATGGCGGTAGGGACATTTTAAGTCCAAATGGCTAGCAGCTACCACCCTCAAGTTAAAAGTAGACAACCAAGCAACTGTTAGTATATTGCGGCAGCTGCACATAAGAGGTAGTCCCCCCTAAGCTTAACGTGTTTACTATATATATGTACATATATACCACATCGTCATTTAACATTAGATGAAATCACGGTCAAAAGAAAGCGTTTTATTGATTGATTAATTTTCATTTCAGTTGCAATGACGTACACCGTTATTTTGTTAATTTGATTCTTCCTTTTTTACCTTGAATATTTGTCAAATCGTCTGCGAAAATGTTTTGTGATGTGAAACATCTAAAGGCGAGGGTAAACCTGATTGTTGACGTGGCGAGACGTGGCGACGCGATGCCTTGCGCACGCGACTGTGCGCAATCTCTGAGCCGCACTGAGCTCGCATACCTATAGTGTATATAGTGTTGTTTACTATGTTATACATGTGTCTCACATCTGCCAGGCGTCCCGTGACGGCTCAATGTTTAATTTTTTAAGTTATATGTAACATTATTAAGATTAATTATATATGAAACAGCAAAATTTTAAAGTGGAAATATTGTCGCAATGGCAAGATTAACGACGTTTTGGCTAGAGCATTTCAAATCCCTGTTAGAATAGACCATAATATTAGATATAAATAATATAATATCAGATGATTAATATCATATCTGACTATTAGTGACGGAATGCAGGCTTGATATATTATTACCAGCTGTTTAACCTCTTCTAATAATGTTATCAATAATCAGTTTTTATAGCACATACCTACACTTAGTTTTAATGCTCGAAAATGTGGGGTGTGTTTTGTAAGTGGGAAGCCTGGTTTGTGAACGAAATAACTTCTTTTTTTATGGTATCTCGTAACTACAAATTCTGCCAGTGTCATGTGAGTTGTGGGTGAGAACCTAATAAAAAATATAATATTTGGCCGCGGTGTTTTGTCCACTTTAAATAACAATAAAATACAGTTTATCATAGTGGCCTTAACCCCATTAGTTTGGGCTGTTCATGTCACTAAGTTATTCTTCTATATATACAGGCTGAAAGTTTAAACAGTAGCAATATTTATGGAGAATACTCTGCACTCGATTCTCGTTCTAAATCGATAAAAAAATAGGTGCTCAATATTTAACCTAATTATCTAGAAAAATACAAAAATTATACGCAAACCTATATGCGTCTATGTTAAAGCACAGTGTCAATGACCGTCAGGTTACTTCATTTTCACTTGAAAGTGAACGTGGGAACGGCATGAACAAACCAAAAGTGTTCATTGTCCGTTTTATTATCGAAGGTTATTAACTACGGGTCGCCCCTTGTATTTTTCGGCACCGGTCATTGCACCTAGGTTTATTACGATTGTGTTTATACTCTTGAAAGTCTTAGAACAAACTTTAACTGAGGTTCTCTTTGTTGTTTATTAGTATTTGTTTTGATATTATTATTTTATGTTAAACGCGACCATGAACTATCTCTTAGAATACTGTAAGCGACTAACCTAACACCCGGTATATAGATATTATGGGAGAGAAAACGTTAAGAGCATAGACCTATTCAATTAATTAAAATATGTTTTTGACGTGATAACGTCTTATAAATCGGTGAACATCGGCTGCACGCACGAACAAGCATGACTCATTGTCACGTTCCGCGTGAGCCGAACGTGAAAGAGAGGCGTGATCGGCCTAAGCGTTCGGCTTCTCACACAGCTATCAATGTATATAATAATTCAATTCAATTTATAAAACTATGCAATTTTTCATCGACGTTTTCTTATGACGTTATCACATAAAATTATCGTTCGTAAACCTACTTTACAGTCAACCATTTTTTTCTAGGCATGGGTGACGCTCGTATGGTCGATGAGCCTCAACAAAATGGCGCTTCAGAAGACGAAGAAGACTAAGACGTGTATTATTTATAAAATGTTTTAAATACATCAATTATAAACATCGTGGCTGAACTGTCATGTTAACACTCTAATATACAAGATTTTTATACGAAATTAGTTTTATTTTCTTTAAATACACCTGTCTGTGTTTATTATATAGTGTGCCTACTTTACAAGCATTAGGGAAGGCGCGGATGAAGATACTTACAAAAATCTGCGACATTTTAATGTGTGACAAAGTATAAAAGACTGGAGGCGTGCGCACTACGAACTTTCAATCGCGCAGTCGATGGACGTATTAGCATAAAAATGCCGCGTCGTCAAGGTTGACAACTAATTGATTTTCCCTAAATTTAGGGGGGTAAATAACCGGGGTGGGGTTTTTAGGGGCTTTTTTATTTACAAATATACACCCTATACAGCCAATTTTTTGAATTTTTTTTTAGTGAGCAAACTATTATGAACATTATTTAAATATTACACATGTAGAAATGGCAATCTTTATATCTTTCGCATCAGGGGAATTTCTTTTTTAAAGTTGGGAGCACTGTGCGTCGCAGTATCGTAACAGTTACGAATTATACTGCGCGTACCTTACTACAAAATCACTTGACATAAGAAGTTATAAATTGCAGTATGGCAATTATCATAGTTTTGGAACATAATAGTCACACTATATATGTAATTTAATGGTACTTACAAAGAAACGATGAGAACATCGAGTATGAATTCTTATAACCTGGATCGATATTGAAATGCTTTTTTGTGTCCACAAGAATTATGAATGAAAAAGGGAGAAGGAGCGCTGACAAACGAATTTGATGCTAATGGCTTTCATTATAAAGTATGAGACCTGTTCAGGAGTTTTGAATATTTAGAGATGTGTCAATAAAACTCAAATAAAATAAAGTACATATTTATTACTTTTATATTTACAAATTCATTACATTTTTCTCTCTCTCACACAACATACCTAACACTATTATTGCACTAAAAACAGACATAAAGTCCAATCCATGCAAAAGATCATGAACAGTCAACACTTCATATCTTCTTTCCATTGATTTTATTCAATTTCGTCCTGTGTATTTTTTCAAAGAATAATAAACCCGCAGCGCGCTCTATAGTTTCTGGTGGCACCTGAAACAAACTTGGCAACTATAAAAATGGACCATACATCGCATATATATTAATTAACTATCTGAAACCACTGACTTCGTCTGTGTCGTTTATCGTCTTTACAGCACACAGTTTGCCCCACTTCACGGCAAGAAAACTCACGAACGCATAGTTGTTATAAAAATCGGAGTATCTTAAATAATAACTTTATCATAGACTAGCTTCTGCCCGCGACTTCGTCCGCGAAGAATAGTTACTTTGGGCAAACGCTAATACGCAGCGGAAGCTCTCAAAAGGAAAAATACCTCGATTTTGAAACATTCTTCATTGGTTCTCCGTTCCTATTGGTCTTAGTGTAATGATATATAGCTTTCCTCGATAAATGAGTTATCTAACACTGAAAGATTTTTTTAAATAGGATCAGCAGTTCCTGAATTTTGCGCGTTCAACCAAATAACCCTTCAACTTCATAATATTAGTATAGATTAAGATATCGTGATAGTCTATTTTTTTTTAATAATCGTCTAAGTAGAAAATAGAAAACAATTACTTCTAAAGCTATTTGGTTGTCGAGTTTGCGCACACAACGGCAAACCGCTAACATTTAATTTATGCACGAGTTTTTCTGTATTTATTTGTTATCCTTTGCTCGTAACAAACAAAATCGTACTTTTAAATAAACGTCTCGAAACGTAGTGAAAAAATTAGTTAAGACGGTGAAGTCACAGTCAAAGTTCAAATTCTGCAATAGCAGAAATGGAGCCAATTTTCAATTATTTCTACTAAAAGTTTTCTTTGCTGGTCTCATACTGATATTCTTATTTATTAACTTTCAATATAATATTATATTAATAATAATTACGTATAAATAAATTGTTTTGTAGAACAGATGCCAACTATTTAAATCTAATTGACTGGGAAAATAATGGAGTATAGTTTTTAATATCCTAATCATAAAATGTTTTACTAACCATAAATGAAGAGACAGGAGTCTCATCCGGTATCTTCTGGTTGGGCATCACATAGGATTCCATGTCGAGGGTTCCGTCACGTGTCTCGCCAACAACCACCTTATAAAAGTGCGTTGGAACTGCCACAGTATTGGCCCCAATCACTTGATATTTCACGTATGACTTACCGTCTGATTCCCTTCTAAAAAAATATTTAATTCACTTTAGTAGTAAGTTCTAATAAAGTATCTTTATTCGCTGAAGATAGGTTCCATAATATATAGAAAATAAAAAATGGTAAAATATATTATACAATATGGATTTAGGAGACTAGCTTTTGCTCGCGGTTTCGCTCACGTTAATGTATTTTTGACCTATACCGTTTTCAAGTCCTTTTTTCTGCATAAAAGGTGTTAGGATACCTTTACCATCCTCTCTTGTACCCCTGGCAACGAGTAGGCAAATTCACGATTATCGGTTTAGTAGTTAAAGACAGAAACAGCAAACAAACTCACATTTGCATCTATAACATTAGATAGGACTAGATGTTACTCGAAGATATAATTTATGATTTTATTGGTAAGGTTTAAAAATGATAATGATCATACTATTAATATGGACTTGTCTGTCGAGGAAAAATATATATCCGTCTGTGTGACATCGAATATGTCATCTTTTCAAAAAGGCCAGTGTGCATAGACACTTTTTAATGGATAAGGACGTAGTCCGGTGAAGCTGTAAAGACCTTGCCAGGTCAATAGCATAGTCAGTTCGAAAAAAAAAAAAAAAAAAAAACTTTTTAATGGCCAGCACGCTACAATCAAAATTTATTTTATTACTTATTTATTCTTGGACATCTGCAACATTTTTTTTTACAAAAATCTCAAAAGTACAGACACGTTAGACTTACATTCTTATTATGTGTATAGAAGATTGGCGGATAATCTATTTAGTATTAGTATAATCACTATCACTACATACTATAAAACAAAGTCCTCTGCGATGTCTGTCTGTCTGTTCGCGATAAACTCAAAAACGATTGCACGGATTTTCATGCGGTTTTCACCAGCAGATAAAGTGATTCACGACGAAGGAATGTAATTTGTCAAGGTTTTTTTTTATTATTATTAGGGCGGGACAACGTCCGACGGACCCACTAGTCTATACTAATATTATAAAGAGGTAAAATTTTAGAGGTCGTATGGGGTAATCTCAGGAACTACTGGTCCGATTTGAAAAATTCTTTCAGTGTTATATAACTCATTTACTGAGGAAGGTTATAGGCTATATCATCACGCTCAGGCCAATAGGAGCGGAGCACCAATGAAGAATGTTTCAAAATCGGAGTTTCTTTTCCTCTTGAGAGCTTCAGCTGCGTGTTAGCGTTAGCCCAAATTAACTATTTCACGCGGACGAAGTCGCGGGCAATACTAGCTTTTGCTCGCGTTATGTAAATTCAGAAAAGTGTAAAAAATCTTTACAGTATTTTTTTATTCCATCCATTAAAAAGTAAAATATAAATATAAATTATATCAATTTTGACGAGCCTTTCAATAGAGGGTAACTTATTTTATAAGGAGTAATGTAGGCTTATATCTATTTTAGAAGAAAAAAAATAAGGTACTCTGCACATATAATAACTAAAGAAGTGCCTGTTTAAATTCCACGCGGACGAAGTCGGAGGTAGCACCTAATATTGATAAATTGGTAATACTATAATGATATGCCTACTAGTGGAAGATAACAATACCTTGGCAGATAAAGTGGTCCCGTGCAACAGTAAACATTATCATAGACTTTAGTCAGGCTTCTGACATGTTTCTCTAATTTATTCCATGCATGTCTGTTAAATCCTTCTCCGACCTATAAAGATTACATTTAACCTATCAATATTATTGAAATTCTATTAAAACTTAGTAATTAATTGAATAACAGATTCGTAAAACAATTTAATTGTGTATTAGACATGCCCTTTTAAATAGTTTTTAGTAATATTCTTGTCCAATTTATATGCAGAAAACATAAAGTTCCGGAAGTGTTTGACAATTTACTTTTATTATTGTAACATTGGTTAGCTTTAATTAAAATTATTGAAGTAATACTTATTTTGTCGCGTTAGGGAAAAATGATGAGAGTAAATTTTTACGATGCGCGCGCACACCGTCACGAAAAACCGACACCCTGAAGTTAGCTATAGTCAACATTTTGTTTCTTTGTATTTGTTGTTTGTATTTCTTTGTATTAAAACTTTCAATGTATTAAATACCTTTTTTCTATTGTTAGTGTCGTTTTTTTCTACAAACGTAGAATAAAGCGGAAGATAACATTTTTGAAAAGATTTTAATCTTGTTACGCCAAAGAAGTATAACTTCTAACGCGTGTACATAAGTACACACACACACTTTTTCTGTTTGTTAAATGATTATCTAGTCAGAAGTAACAAAAGGACACACGGCTAAAAGGCTATTTGCGAGTTTTTGGCGGGATCTTGGAATGTCATGTAGTGGACTTTATATTCATAATCTTGTGTTGTTTGGCTCTATGTTATGTAATATTGGTGGTGTTTTGCGTAATATAGTTTGGTTATTTGGCACAAGTGAAGTGAATAATACAACGGAGCATGATTTCTGACTTGCCACATAAACTCCCTGGAAAGTTTTTTTTTTTAATATCAAAAGGAGGCAAACGAACAGGTGGGTCACCTTATGTTAAGCGATCACCACCGTCCATAGACACTAGCAATACCAGAGGAGTCGCAAGTGCGTTGCCAGCCTATGTATGGGGGAGGGGGAGGAGTAGGGAAAGGAGAAAGGGGAAGAGAAAGGGGGAAGGAGGTGGGCCTCCGGCGCTCTCACTGACTGAACGAGCAACAATGCAAGTACTGTTACTTCACATCGGTGTTCTGTGAGAGGGTGGTACTACCCCGGTCGAGCCGACCCGTTCATGTAACAAGTAACAGTGCTTGCATTGTTTCGTTTCGTTCGGTCAGTGAGAACGTTGGCGGGCCACCTGAGCCCTTCCCCCCTCCCCTGCTCCAAAACACAGGCTCTTTGGGAGGAGGGGAAGGGGAGGTGGGTCTCCGGCGCTCTCACTGACTGAACGAAACGTAACAATGCAAGCACTGTTACTTCACGTTGGTTTTCTATGAGAGGGTGGTACTACCCCGGTCGAGCCGACCCATTCATGCTGAAACCAGTAAATTAAAAAAACAACAGTAATATTATTGTCAGTAATACTTGAACAACCCCTAAGTACCACAAATCTGTCTCCAAACACACATATCTCTATCTAGCAACTCCATTTGAAATGACATCTGTTGTTGTTAATCTTTGTATTAGAATTCTAGAAAGGCGTCTACTGAATACGATTATTATACCTGTGGTGCCATATTTGTTAGGAAGAACGTCTGTTCTACATGTTTCTGAGCTAAGCGATGATTACCGGCGGCCGCCATGTGGCCACGGTCAAACCCTGATTTCTTGTAATCACTATTCTGGGACCTGAAACAATTACATCCAATTTACTTATAATTTTGACGTGAAACTTCATTTTGGGACGGTGTGAATTGGATCTTATAAAATGAAAAAGAGATAGCTATATATGTATACCTATATAGGTTAATGCCTGCAAGAGAATGAGATAGTTATAGATTGTATTGTCTTGAGAGTGTTGATCGTAGCAAGTGACATCAAATGTTGTTACCCCTAAAGTAGAATGTAAAACCCATGAACACATAAAAACCCAAGATGCACAGGCTCGAATAAAATTGACTTTCAAAGCCAAAGCCGTCCGCAAAAAATCCCTAATATACATACATGGTGATAGTTATGCGATAAACTTATAATTTACCAATATAATTAACCAATTCAACCTTACCTGAATAATTTAAAATTGTTTTTACAAGGACTCAAGGAACACGAGACTATTTGAAATGAGTGCATCATTTTCAATTGTGTGCATATTTTATGTGAAGGGTTTTGAGACGTTGAGTGTGCATCTTGGGTTTTTATATATATAAATGGTAAATAAATTCTCCTGGCTATTCTCTCTCATTATAATATCTCATTAGAGGCACTGGCATGGTTCGCTTCATATCTAAAGGGACGACAACAATCGGTTCGTATAGATGGGGCTACGTCTAATTGGTGTGAGCTTGGTGTTGGCGTCCCTCAGGGTGGTATACTTTCACCTCTTCTTTTTTCCCTCTTTATTAACCTTTTAACTCATGAACTGCGATGTACGTATCATCTGTATGCTGATGACCTGCAATTATACACACAGGCCGCAGTAGATTCTCTATCAGCTGCAATTTATACTATTAACCGGGATCTAAATGCCTTAAGGGATTGGTCTGAGAGATTTGGCTTATCAGTTAATCCTTCCAAATGTCAAGCAATTGTAATAGGGAGCTCTCGTATGATTTCCAGAATAGACTTCAGCTCGCTGCCTCAGATTATATTCAGTGGTCTTGTCATACCGTTTATTACGGATGTAAAGGACCTTGGTTTACACATTGATGCCAAATTAGATTGGAGAACTCATATTTCCAAGGTTAGTCAGAAAGTGATCGGCACTAAGTCTTTTTATCGCCTGAAAAATTTTCTCCCAGTTAAAACGAAAACCATGCTAGTGTGCAATCTATAATATTTCCTATAATTGACTATGGTGATGTGTGCTTTTACGATCTGAACGCTGACCTTCTTAACAAACTTGACAGATTACTCAACAATTGCATTCGATTTGTTTTTAATCTTCGTAAGTATGACCGTGTATCGAGTCATCGTTCAAAGCTTAATTGGTTGCCCATACGCCAGCGTCGGAGTTTGCGGGCTCTGACAACTCTGTATTCTATTCTATTTTCTCCCAACACTCCCTCTTACTTAACTCCACATTTTCAGTTTTTATGCTCTAATCATGACCTTAACCTTCGCTCTTCTAATAATCTTATTCTTTGCTGTCCTGTCCACACTTCCGGTCTAGTACATTCATCTTTCTATATCCAATCTATTCTCCTATGGAATGCGCTTCCTTATGAAATCAGGATGTCATCTAACCGTTTCAGTTTTAAAGTCAGGGTACGTCAGCTTTACCAGTGTCATTTAGCAGAATTATCTGGTTAATGCTGTATTTAGTACTTGATGTTGACTAACTATACTTTTATTTATTGTATTGATATATATATGTATGATGTTGTTATGTGTATGTATTGTATATGTGTAGTATATATGTATTATATATGTAGTATATTGGTGTTGATATTTTATTTATATATTGTGATATTAAATAGGTTAAACATAATTTCATAAAAACCTCACCTTTTACACCTACCAACATTTATCTCTGCATCACCTAATGGTCGACTGGCAGAGAATGCCTTAGGCATTAAGTCCGCCATTGCGTATGTAACGCATAATGTGTAAATAAATAAATATATAAGCCCTTATAATAAACTCACCTAAAAAATGGATGAATACTTTCATCAGGTGTGAAGTCACACTTGCTTCTATCAATCTGATCATTTTTCGCTATATGTAATTTTGTTAAATGCTCAAAGACCCAATGAGGCACCCTATTGCGCCGATCATATGATAATACGTAGTCATCAAAAGATCGTACATTATCTAAACCAGGGAAACCGTATTTCATTATTTGTGAGATCTAAAAATAATTAATATATAAATAAGTATCATAAAATGAACATGATACTTTCTCTCATCCAAACTGAATAAACAGTAACTAAACATCTGGCTGGAGTACTGAAATCAATAACCTTGAAAAAATATGCATATTAATGATGAAAATATACTTATTCAGTAGATAGTAATGACAAAAATCAAACTGCAATAAAAAGTAACCATAGAATGTCAACTTATACTGTCCTTCTACTGTAATAACTGATAGCACTGCCTTAGTCTATGTCATTTATTATCTTAACATATTTTATATATATATAGAGGAAAATACATAAGCACCAGACTAATTACGCTACTTCTCCACAGACAGAAAACATACAAATCTGAAAGAATAGTGTTTAATAACAAAAATGTAATATTACTAAAACTTTAATAACTTTATATCAAACTGGCTGTACCCGCGACTCCGTCCACGTGGAACCTAATGTAAAAAACAGTGACTAATAAAATCATCTGAATGTATTAAGTACATTTACTTATCTATTTTTCTCTCATACTTAAGTCATGTTGGCTTTAAAATTACAATAACTTTTGATATAGTGAACCAATTTTAATGAAACCAAGACTAAATGTTACTCATGGGTACGCTTTATGATTTTCTTAATGATGTTTTATCATGAACATAGTACTTTAGTAGTGATGCATCTTCAAACGAACAGACATTTCTTAAAATGTCTGGTATATTGCTTATACCAAGACACCTGCAACATTTTTTTAACAAAAATCTAAAAACTACAGACACATTAGATTTACATTATTGTTATATGTATAGATGAAACTATCACATTTATTTTTATTTTTTCTAGATAAGTGTCAAATCTATGAAGTAAACCTAAAAAAAACAAATGATACCCAGTAGTTTTTGAGCGATGTGGTCAAAACAGCATACCTATCTATCATTTTATTTAAATATAGATTAAAATAGTACATAACAAAAGTAATATAGATTAATAATAAACAAGATAAGAATAAGATAATGAAATTATTGTATACTAGCTGACCCGTGCAACTTCGTCTGCACCAAATCGGTTATTACCGGTTTTAATTGTATTTTTAAACGCAAATAATTTAAAAAAACCTACAACCCTATTGCAGCGTTATCCAGCACTTCCAATCGTGAATCCAAACTATCCAGGGACTCACTCAAACATATACCCAGTTGGTATGTGAGAAATCTTTTAAAATAAGCCTAGAATCTGTTCGCAGCATTACCTAAAGTAGTGTCATCAAAGTGAAGATCAAAACTAACTTACATATATTGCCGATAAATGTATTCCCAGTACCCCTTGTAACTTCATTACGTAACATACTGTAAAAGTTGAACTTCATCTACATTAAATTTCCATTTTGTTTTAGTTGTTTGTTTTATAAGAATTTGTAAAGTATACGTGAAATCTGCATTCAATTTTAATTTGGTCACATTTATTTTACTTTTGACATATAAACCACCTTTTTTACTGAGATCCTGAACTTGGGATAATATACCTTTCTAACAGTGAAAGAATTTTTGAAATCGGACCAGTAGTAGGTACCAAGCATTCCTCGAAAACAAAACTTTACCACTCATTATAATATTAGTATAAATACAACATAGTAACTGCAAACAGTAGTCCGGTGAAGCTGTTAAGACCTTGCTAGGTCAATACCGTGGTCAGTTCGAGAAAAAAAAAATAACTGCATACACCTCAACTGATTTATTTTAATCTTAGATTCACAAACCTGAACCCAACTACTTCAAGACTCAACAACATTTAGAAAACTAATTTTATCAAATATCGAAACAACACACGTACTGATAGAACTCTAGTTGAGATTCATCTTCTACAATGCAATGTAACTATTATCTAGGTTTATGTTTTAGGAAAAAATCTTGTCACCTTTGTTTAGCAAACATTTTTTATACAATAAAATAAATGTAACAACATATAAGTGACAGTTTCGTTTACACATATTTTCTTCATATGAGGTCGATAAGTACGCATAGAAATGTCATATAGCCGTAGCTCAGTTATAACGTACTGGACATTATGTGGTCCGCCGGAGCCGACGGTTCGAATCCCGGCGATTTTTTTTTTGGTATTTTTTTTAAAGTAGCTTAGGGAAATATAGCTTATCTTTTTAGCTAATCTGTCTGCTATATATAGCACAATGAAAATTTACCAAAATCCGTCAAAAATTTCATTAACTACAAATTTTTGACTTTCGTCCGTTATCCTGGAGAATCCCTTGCGTTTTATGAGATAAAAAGTATTCTAGATGTAACCTTGTAATATTAGTTATCACTGTGCCAAATTTCGTCAAAATTGGTTCAGTACTTTCAGAGTGGTACGTGTTCAAAGGGACAGACAAACAGGCAGATCCTGGAGAATCCCTTGCGTTTTATGAGATAAAAAGTATCCTAGATGTAATCTCGTAATATTAGTTATCACTGTGCCAAGTTTCGTCAAAATCGGTTCAGTACTTTCAGAGTGATGCGTGTTCACAGGGACAGACAGACAGACAGACAGACAGACAGACAAAAATTGTAAAAAGATTATTTTTGGCTTCTATATCGATAACAAAGTCTACCCCGATAAAAATTTTCAAAAAATATTTAATGTACAGTAGGGTGGAGTGAAAAAAAACAATTTTTTTTTTTCTTAGCCTGGGGGTCAAATTTGTAGCTTATAAAAAACAAAAATTTTTGATAAAAAAAAAAAAAATTTTACTCAACATCTTGAGCCAGCCCACTCATTTTTAAAACTAATTACGAGTAAAAATATTTGGTTGCAAAAAAAAAATTTTTGAAGGCGTTCTAGAAACTTCAGAGTATCCTCTTTTATGCCAATTAAAAATCACAAGTTAAAAAAAAATTTTTGTGACTATTGTTTTAATTTAAAAAAAAAATCCCAAAAAGTACCATTCCTCTTTAGGGCACTAGAATAAAATTTGAGTTGGAAATGATCATAATTGTTAGTTCTTAGATGTTTTAAGAGATTCAAAGACAAAAAAAAATTTTTTTTTGCAACCAAATATTTTTACTCGTAATTAGTTTTAAAAATGAGTGGGCTGGCTCAAGATGTTGAGTAAATTTTTTTTTTTTTTTTTAAAAAATTTTTTTTTTTTATAAGCTACAAATTTGACCCCCAGGCTAAGAAAAAAAAAATTTGTTTTTTTTCACTCCACCCTAAATTGTACAGATTTGACCTTGCTACAGTTTTATTATAGTATAGATTATCCGTGTACAAAATATATATAAGAGTTGTTGAGGTATATATGCTTGGTACACATATATGTTTCAACAACTCATATATGTATGAATAGTTGGCTTAGCTTAGCTCAGATAGGTTGTGAATTGAATGTATCAGGCAACAGCCCAAGCCTTGAGCTAATTTCCCAAATAAAATCGGCTGAGTGCCTTAAGCACTCGCCTTAGTAGTCCGGTGAAGCTGTTAAGACCTTGCTAGGTCAATAGCATAGTCAGTTCGAAAAAAAAATATATATATATTGTATTAATTTTTTGTATTCTTTTAATTAAACCAACTTCAGGCTGTCTCTACATTGCTCTAGACCCAACCAAATCATAATCATTCTAATGGCTAAATACCAGATCAGATACTAAATGGTCAGATAAGATAAGGAAATTACTTTCATGAAACATTTACTACCTTTAACAAAGCTGTACCCCGAATAAGCCCATAGAACATTTCCATTTTACCACAAAGCCAACAGTAAAAAACTAACAGTAGGCCTACAGTACCTATTTTACAAAATTTTAATAAAACAACTCTCCATCTCTATGTAAGAAAGGTGCAATATAGTTCAGAAAAAGTAACTCTCTGGTATATATGCCTACAGATATATATCTTCACTCCTCATTTAAAGGACTCAAATGGGTGGGTAGCAATTTTACAATTTCAATAAGAAAAAATTAAGAAACCTCAAACTTCTTTATCTAGTTTATTTAGTCTCTAGATAGATGTAATCCTTCTAAATCTTTAGAAACATTTATACACCCAAATATATTTTCGCAAAAAAATATATGAATGTATATAGGAAACACCAAAATAATTGTTAATAATAAATTATATCTGTAATACAGTTGTAAAAGTATGGAGTTTTAGGACATTTAAAAGTAAAACATGTAATAAGCAACATAATATTTACGAAAAGCGCTATTTATTATTATGAAGAAGAAATCTAGATATAAAACCTAAACTTTTTTAAATGACTGAGAAGTAATAACAAACTCTATGAACAAACGTTATGTCCCAAAGATTTTTATACTCTGTCCTTTTTCTAAAATCCAACGTTTTGTTTCAGTAAGTTCGCATACTTACAGAGAAAATAAAGTATTTCCATTTTACAATTTAGAAACTAACTGCAATTTTCCATAGGTACTTACCCTGCTACCATCAGAACTACTTTCTTGGTATGGAGTAGCGGCAGAAACTGTCCCAAATATCGGTAGCCCCGGCATACTCTCCACACGTCGTCCGTCAATAAATAAGAAATTCACATCATTTTTTTCGCTATTATTATATTTTCCCAAACAGTAACTGGTTAAACCAACAGCTGTTATTTGAGATAAATGGATTATTCTTTTCCGAAACATATTTTATTTTAAACTTCAATAAAAAATCGATATTTATAAGAATAAAAATTTACAATATTTATTCAATATATTTGAACAATATACGTTAATGCTGAGCTAAAATAGGTTATGAATTATGTAAACAAAAAATATATATAGAGATGTTACAATTTTTTTTAAACGTATAGTGTCACTGGATACAAGTACTTAAACTAACTTATTACACAATATTTCTACAAAGAATAATACACAAATAAAAAATTATAGTTTTGGAATACATAATATAAACATGATAAAAATGATAAAAATGATAGTAATCCTAGCGAAATTTCAACTTTTATATATTATAAACTCACCACAGTATCATCGTAAGTAATATTAAATTTAAATGCATTTGCTCAAAACTGGCACCCGCAATTTGTTAGAAAACAATAGTGTACGCATTTTCTAAAACATTTCATTCTCATACAATGCTTTGATATTGCCCCAAAAAATGGTACGAGAGAGTAAACTGCAAATGTTTTAATTTAAATACTTGCTAATATGTCTTTGAAATATACTAAAAAAAGTCGAAGCAGTCATAAAGACTGCCGACAGAAGTGAAAACTCAAAACAATTAAATAAAGGTGTTCTAATTTGAATTTTCATATTCATTATAGTGTGAATGACAATACTTAAGTATTTTAGAATTTGTTATTGAAATTAATGTGGTTTTCATATCTATTGGCACTCGGAGCAATAATTATATACATTTTTATAAAGTTTATTAGTCAATCAAACGTATGATGAGCTACAAAATATTAGTAATACATGTACACAGGCCCCTATACTATACGTCTCTAGACTGACGCAAGCCACGCAAACGTAATACGGCCAGTCATGCTTACGTAGCATACCATGACGCGAAATTATAAATTTAATTTCTGCAAAAAATACCACTCAACGCGTCTAAAGAAGTTTTCCCTTCAATAACAAACTTAGTGATTGTAGTTGTAATTGCGTATTCGGTCCCATATATGGAACTGACTTAAAAAGTTTATATCCAGTAGCCTTCACAAATTAAAATACTTATTGCGTTTGACATTTTATTTATATAGAATCACAGAGTACATTTGTGTATAGGAGAATATAGAATAAACAGGCTTTTTAATAGTTGTACAGGACGTAATAGGTGCTTTTTGTAAAACTATGTATGTAAATAACTTATAAAATGAGATTCGCATAAAACCGTGAATTATAAATTAACGAATTAAAACTGGGTATTAACACAAATTGAGGATCCTATCTACCATGACAAAATTGTTTTTCAAAACGAACCGTATCCGTGCGGTATTTTTATCGAAATATAATTATAGTACAGCCCCAAAGTCTATTTCAACAGTGCAAATAAACGACAAAGAATACATTTCAGACGACTTCACAAATGTGACAACCAAAATTATTTCATATTTGGATCGTAACTTACATTTGCAAAAAAATAACCCTCTGTCAATTGTTAGGCAGCGTATAGTCAATTACTTTTATTCGTCGTTTACGCATAGAGGGAATCCGTCGTTTAGCGTTTATGATAACTTAAATCCTATAGTAACAACTAAGCAGAATTTCGACGATTTATTGATACCAATTGATCATCCTAGTAGAACAAAATCTGATTGTTACTATATAAATAAAGACACATTGTTACGAGCCCATATGACTGCACATCAGACTGAGCTGCTGAGAATGGGTTTAGACAATTTCCTAATGATCGGAGATGTATATAGAAGAGACGAAATCGATTCTACACATTTTCCTGTATTTCATCAGGTATAATTTTATTTAAACATATTTAATTGAATAATTTAATTACATATTACAGTAAAAAAATATTTAAAGAAATTGATATTGATTTTTTTTAAATACTCTCTGACAATGTGGTCCTAGATAGTAAAAACGCTGAACCTAGAGAGACTGGTTCTCAATTGTAGTTGCCGGAACATACTTATAGGTACTTGGCAACAGATTTCTAATTTGAGGGTGGCAGCTAGCCAGGTGTGCTTAGGAAAAAGTCCTAACACCATGATATGGTTTCGTCATGATTACCTTCATTGAAAGCTCTTACTGAAGACACAGTCTGACACATTCCATCAAGGAAATTTAAACATCTTATGAAGATTATAAATTCACCACTTTCTAACGAGTGTGGTAAGGTTGACGACATCCATCATTATTTGAAAGAGTGGAAAAAAAACCAAATTGAATGCTGTGTTTTATTAAAGACTACAATATTAATATCGGGGATGCGAGTGTCTATCACAGCATTCTGGCAGAACTGATGTCGGAATGTTGCAAAAAGCTGTGTAGTATATTTAGGCTTAGTAATTAGTCAATTTTGTATTTTTAGAGTTAAGAGGTTTAGTAGTATATAAGTTACTAACGGGCCCGGCAGACGCTGTCCCGCCCTGTTTAAAAATAAATCCTTGACAAATTATATACCAAAACGTTCCTCGTGAATCACTTTATCCACCAGTGAAAACCGTATGAAAATCCGTTCAGTAGTTTTTGAGTTCATTGCGAACAGACAGACGCGGTAGGGGACTTTATTTTATACTATGTAATGATGATGGCACTGACATGTCAAAAATGATATAAGTCCCTAAAGACAGTAAAGGGGAAAAAAACTCTTTTGCAGATTCGAATATATGACAAGTGCAACAAGCCACCATAGCTACAAAATCTATAATATATATTTCATTTACAATCAAGATTAATGTGATTTTGTTTAAAATATATATTTTATTACATTACAGGTTGATGCAGTAAGATCACAGTGTAGAGAAGAACTCTTTGCAGATAAACCTGGATTGGAAATTTTTGAACCAACATTTGACCCAACAAATCCATATACATTCACTAATACAATCAAGGATCCTATGAAACAGAGTTGCCACACATTAGAAGCTACTAAATTAATGGAAACACAGTTGAAAAGTCACCTGATAGGTTTAGTCAAAGTTTTATTTGGTGACAACATTAAATATAGATGGGTAGATGCGTACTTTCCATTCACTCATCCATCTTGGGAGCTTGAGATTTATTATGAAAATGATTGGTTAGAGGTTTTGGGTTGTGGTATAGTAAGACATGAAATAATCATGAATGCTGGACCAAATAAAAGCATAGCTTATGCCTTCGGTCTTGGCTTGGAAAGGCTCGCTATGGCGTTATATAAAATACCAGATATTAGATTAATGTGGAGTACCGACTCCGGATTCTTAACTCAGTTTCAAGGGAAGGATTTCAATGCAAAGATTACATATAAGCCCGTATCTGTATATCCACAATGTACAAATGATATCTCGTTCTGGTTACCATCAAACTATACAGTGGATACATTCATGAGCAATGATTTTTATGATCTCGTTAGAGATGTCGGTGGTGATATTATTGAGCAGGTTTGTATCTGAATGATAAAATAGTAATTACTTTGAGCTCTTAATAAAATGTAATCTATACTAACATTATAAAGCCGAAGATCTGATTTGAAAAATTATTTCAATGTTAGATAGCTAATTTATCGAGGAAGGCTATAGCCTATAGGCTTAAATCGTCACGCCAAGACCAATAGGAGCTGAGCAGCAATGAAGAATGTTTCAAAATCGGGGTTAACATACATATTATTTAAAAATATTTTTACCTTCTGCATAAACAAAGCTGCGAGGTAAAATTAGTGTTAGCCAAAGTAACTATTCAATGCGGATGAAGTAGCAGACAGAAGCTAGTCAGAAATATAAGTTATGCAAATATAGTGTTACTGGCAGTTAATAAACTAACCAACAATGTGTTTCACTTATAAACATACTGTGTCAGGATTGGTTAAAAATTTGCTATATCTAATGCTAGACGAGTTGACCCTACTAGTTAAAAATGTATAAATAGTATATTCTTATTTGCTTTCTGACTATGGACTATTTTATACACTTCTTCAGTGTGATCAGTGGCTAATTAAAAATGTTTTCTTACGACAATTGAATATAATACTTCATTAATTCTATAAGGTAAATACAGGCATGAAGAGAAAAGAAGATATATCAGAAGTGATGAAATCAGGTCTCAGAAAAAATGAGTTTTGTGTTCTCACTATTCTTTAATTCACTTCTGTACTTTTCCTATATTACTTGAGGATAATGTGCGACTGATCCGATTACTAGATAGATTAGATGAATTAAATAATTATAAATTTCAGGTAAAACTCAAAGATAAATTTGTACACCCAAAAACAAAGAAACATAGTCTTTGTTACAGTATTGTGTACAGGCATCTAGAGAGGACGCTAACCCAAGCTGAAGTCAATCAAGTTCATAAACAAATTGAGGAGGCGATAGTTGAAAATTTTAATGTTATTATAAGATAAATTTTATTATTCTGTTATATAATGTTACTAAATATTGTTCTAAAAATGTTGTTTTAATATTTATTATACATGTAAAAAGAAATACGAAACTAAAAATATAATTAGAGTTCGCGGGTGCACTCGCTTTTTGATTGTGGTTTAGATGAGAGATCTGAACCATATTTTCTTTAACTGTCCATATCGGCTCTTTTCATTATATGGTATACTCCCCCAGCGGATATCCCGTCTCACATGCATGCAATTCCTCCTCTCCTCACGGCCGTAGCTAGGGGGAGCATTGCGGGGCAATGCCCTACCTTGAAATCACACTACCCTACCTTAAAAATACCAAAACCTAATATACATTATTATAATTAAATCGTTGGTTCATAGTTTAAGATAAAAAAAAATGTAGGGACAGGTATCTAAACTTTTCCGAACATACCACAGTTTGTGACGTTCAAGGGCAGATCAATTATGATAATTTTTTATTTCTGTCCTACCTGTAACCAATGCTGCCCTCCCTCAAATTCGACTCTAGCTACAGGACTGCCTCTCCTTCACTCATTTTATTTCCCTTTTGTGTAAATGTTAATATGAATAGAATTACAACTCTAATCGTTGCTTTATACTTCATTACATAGTGTAAAACGAAGTCCCCCCTACCGCGTTTGTCTGTCTGTCTGTTCGTTATAAACTCAAAAACTACTGAGGAACGTTTTGGTATATAATTTGACAAGATTTTTTTTTATAATCAGAGCGGGACAACGTCTGCCGGACCCACTAGTATATAATATGTAAACGTATGTGTGTGTACATATATACCTGTATTATATACTAACTTAGTTGTTTAGGAACCTACTAATCCCAGAGGCAATTGTCCTTCTGTTCTATTATATTTTAGATATATGGTGGCGGTGAAATCAATTACAAATCTTTTGTTGGTTTATTATCGTTGGATTTAATAAAAAACTACATGACACTGGCAGAATTGTGGAATTGTCCACGTGGCCTAAAGAGCCTGTACAAATGAGGGCGATAAGCGCACAAGTCGTGTCGCGAGCTTCAAAATATATTGCGTCCAGATACCGCGTTTCTACGTAGGAAACGTCGCATACGCTGGTATACGTCGTACGGATAGACGACTGACAACTATGTCGACTCGCGCGTAGTACTGGACGCAGCAATGGGGCCTGAGTATCTCGAGGCGCGTACGACGCGCGAGTCGAGTCTCGCTCATTGCACGCGTTTTACGCGTGAGTTAGGAAACGCGCCGCACCATCTAGACGAGATATATGTAGCTCTAGTTTCTCGGGTACGCGCGAGTCGACTCGCGCGTAAAACGCCTCATCTGGACAGGCTCTAAGTGAAAAAAAATCTACAAAAATATGTTAAAAAGTGACATATTACAGAGCGAGCACGCGATCAAAACCACAGGCGAAAGCTTGTGTTTGATAACATTGATAATGAAATGATAAAATATGAATACTGCAGTAATATTCGTTATATTATACTTTTATTCGTATATACCAGTACATTCAGTGATATGTATCGATACATTGCTTAGAATATTCATTAGACTATTTATATAAGTAGGAGTAATAGAAAACATCTGAGCTCGCAACAAATTTTAATCCTTACACATTTATTTACAAAATTATATATCTAAATGCAAATATATATACAAAAATGGATACATCTGTATTTCGAAAAAGATATTTCAATATGTACAAATTATAAATCGACAAGATAGAGACACACACGATTATCAGCTTGGTAACTTACAGAGGAATAAGATTGTTTTGGTGGCTCCAAGTAACTTAAGTTACTGCCCACTATAGCATCCTGTTAATTGAATTATTTTAATATGAATATATAAATCTTTACAGAATACACAATACAGGCTTCTGAAAATCCCTATAACGATTTCTTTAAAAATAAAAATTGTTCGAATACTTTAATTATGTCAAGAGTTCATTTTATCAACCCAGACCTAATCGTGTTTGCGATAATATTACTAGGTTATTATGATCATACAACAATTAGGACGAATAAATATTAAGAAAATAAATTTATTTACAAAGACAAATATTGTTTAAGAACTATTTAGTAAAGAATATTATACAACAAACATGTGGGTTAGTTTCACGACCAGGTTTTTTTTTAACTTTATTTTTGGCAACCAATCTTTCAGATTATTACTGCCATTGTCGAGTAGTTAATATTATAACAAGTTAGTGTCGTGCGATCATTTCAATATCAATGTTAATGTTCCAACAAGATGGTGGCTCACTTGTTACAACTTTCCAGGGAATTTTTGTGGCATCTCAGAATTCATGGTCTGTGGTATCATTTTCCATTCACTTCACTTATTCACAATAAACAAACTATATTACATAAAACACCGCCAATTTTACACAATATAGAGTCAAGTAACACAAGATTATGAATAAAATATAAAATCCACTACATGACAGACTAAAATCCCGCCAAAAACTCTCCACGATCGGGTTTGATATTATAAAAATTAATTTCTAAATGAAGGATTCTGAAATCATTGAAATTAAGATTATTGTCTATGAACATATAACAATTGAAATAATTCACTGAGAAAATACAACACTATTTTCAAACGCAAGAGAGAAATTATTGTACACAATTATAAATAATATGTTAATGTATTTTTGCAATAACTTTTTAATACATCTCTCAATCAATCCTTTATCCACTGCGGCAGTTTTCACGATCCACTATCATCTTTGTTCAGAGCTTGCTTTATATCACTTCGTCTTTCTGAGTCACTCACTCTTTACTCACTTTTTACCTATTTCCATTCAACCTCATCTTGGATAAATTATATCCCCACAAGGGTGATGTTAAATAAAAGCGTCTCCATTTTGACATCTAACAGAATAACACCCATAAAAATATTTATTTTTGAAAGTTATGTACATTTAGTAAAATTTCATATTTGATGAAGAATTAATCGAGCGGATCGGGCAGTTAGAAATTTCGCTATGATTTTTTGAAGTTATACTTCTTTAGGCGCGTTATGAAAAAATGATGAGAGTGAAATTTTAATTTTTGTGACACAAAATTAACAGTATGAAGCTGTCTGCTTAACCGATCATTAAGTCTCGAAAAAAAAGCTACCAACAAAATAGAAATTGAACCTCGATATTATTATTTTTTTTTTTTGTCGTTTTTTTCTACAAACGTAGATTAAGGCGAAAGATAAAATTTTTGAACACATTGTTATCTTGTTACGCCAAAGAAGTATAACTTCTAACGCGTGTACATAAGTACACACACACTTTTTTTTTTTTTTTGTTCAGGACATGTTCCTAATCGTATAGAGTTAAATAAAAATTATACACCTAAAATACAGTCTTCCTTAGCATCTGTATGATCTAACATAATGAAAAGTGTTGGGGATATATCTGTATCTTCATTTATCACTTCAATTTCAGGATATTCTGTCTCATGTTCTACCTCTGCTGGAATCGCTTCCGTACTGTGTTCCCCAATTTTATCGGTGTTTTTATTCGTTTCTTCTACACTAATTTCTTTCTCAATGCTATTGCTATCTGTATTCATTTTTTTTCTCTTAACTATGGAAATGAGTGGTTCATCATCAGACGAATCACTAGAACATGTTCTTTTACGTTGTTTACTTTCATCTTCAGAACTATTTATAACACACATTTCCTCTCTGGTATTATTTGAATTTACCACGCCAATATTTGGTTTTAGTAATGAATTTGTATTTTGTTTTATGATCCTTAGTTTTGACGAATCCGAACTTTTTTTACGTAGTATATCAGAGCCATGGACAGCTCTAAATAATTTCAATGGTTTAGCTCTAACAGTCTTGAAGATTAAGCGTTTTTTAGGAGTTTTATTTGGTTGTATTTCGTCGCTTTGATCTTCCAATACATCATCTTTTTCATCAGTCAAATCTATGACACTTTCAGAGTCTATGTCAGCTGATCGTACTGCTTTCTTTATACATACTGATATAGGTACAATTGTTCCAGTTTTATAGTCTAATTTAAAGAATGAACCATTTTTTTTACATGCATATTTTAACTCATTATACGACGATATCGTATTTAATTGTGGCAAGCTTACAGTTTGGTTTTTACCGCCAGGAACAACTATTGGTATGCGTACGTTATTTTGCGTTGAAGGATAATTATCAGATATTGGTAAATTTGAATCTGAATCATGAACAATAATAGGCTGACCACCTAAAGGAATCAATGGTGGGACTTCTACTTTATGTTGTATATTTTCTGTAGGTGCTACATCTTCAGCGGATATACCAGACATTTCCATCAAATCTGACAATAAGGTTTTCCTACTCGATGACAAAGTGTCAATATCGTCGATAGTTTTTATTGAACTTTCCTCTGCATTTTCTATATTTTCAAGTGTGTCTTGTTTTGTTTCAGAAGATTCATTATGGTCATCATCATTATGATAGTCTTTAGTTAAAGGTTGAACATTTTCACCCGAAACAGTTGTAGATTGAGAAACTAAATTAATTTCATTTTGTTCACTGTTCTCGATGTTGTGATCTAGCACCGTCTGTTCGTTATCTGTTGATATTTTCGAAGCTTGTTCTTTATAACTTTGTTCCGCTTCAACTGTCTTTTCAATAGACGGGTCATATTCTATATCAATTTTATCATAGGAAGTTTCGTCTCCTACAATAATTTCTGAACTCACAGATTGAGAGTTTTCCATAATTCTTTCTTGTATTAGTTCCGATTCATCTTCACAGAGATCTAATCCTTTTTCACTAGTCTTTCCTGAAATATTAATTATAGGATTTGCATCCTGCGGTTGTAATGTTACGCCTGTAAGGTTCAAATGTGTTTGTACTGAAGCCATTATTGAGGGTAATTGGGTCAAACTATTAGTGTCAATCTCCGCACCGGGCAACAAGTTGCATACCAACTCACCAGATGGTGACAACACCAATTCTACTCCTTTAGGTATTGCCATTTCAATTTGCTTACCTTCAAGTATATTTGGTATTTGATTATTAATTACGGGGCTAGGAATTTTCACATTGGTTAGTAATATTTTGTTTTTTCCTAAATAAATTGGATTCTGTGTCCTGTTTTGTGATGAATTTCTCCGGTTCAATATTACTACCTTTTCTTTATAATTTTTATGGTTATTAGTATAACCCATTTCAATATTATCAGTGTAAACATTATCTTTATTTTGGTTATTATTTTGTTGATTTAAAGGATTCATACATTTTCTTGAATAAGTTTTAGCACATATGGATATTCTCTGTTTCGACTGTTTAGATGTATCATTGCAATCTGGTCCAGTAGCATCAGCAGATATTTGGATAGTCTGCACTGATTGTACGTCTTCTATATCATAATCTGCACTCTTAGAATTGGCGTATGGTGTAAATTGTGGTAGAAGTTGATTCTCCGTTT
This sequence comes from Antheraea yamamai, assembly GCA_036509395.1. Classification (NCBI taxonomy): domain Eukaryota; kingdom Metazoa; phylum Arthropoda; class Insecta; order Lepidoptera; family Saturniidae; genus Antheraea; species Antheraea yamamai. The sequence goes on along the minus strand of AP028443.1, from coordinate 8,426,691 downwards.
CAGTTTCGCTTGCTGATTTATTTTCAGTTATTTCCATAGAGGTAGGGGTATGTACTTCTTGAATATCAATATTTTCATCATTTCTTTGGACATAGTCAATCGAAGGGACTTTATTTAAATCACTAGAAACTGTTGATGAAACTTCTTTAAGTTTAGTTGTATCAAACATTTCATTATCACTGGGATCTTCGCTCAGATCTACATGCGCTTGCGTTACCACTGTTTCAGTGATCGGTTTAATTGTTTCAGTGATCGGTTTAATTGTTTCAGTTTTTTGCACAGAGATCAGTTCGCGTGTCTGCTGAACAACACTTTCGATGGAATCACACGCACTTTTAAGAGTTCTTATATTATTAAGTAAATTTCTAAGTTCATTGTCACAGCAGCACGTGCACTGATAACGTTTACATGTGTGTTTGTAATATTGTCTTGTTTTCTTTTTTTTTGCATTTATTTGTGTTCTGGCCCAACAACATTCCGTAGGTTTAGAACTACTTTCGTGCTTGCCATAAACAACCGTTACTATCGGTGTTCTTATACTATTAATAATCGGTTCTGTTACTTTCGTCACTTTTTTTTTCGTTTTAAGCAATGCATTGTTATTAACAGTTTCTTTTGGTTTCTTTTCTAAGTCTTCATACTTCTTCATCTTTTTTTGTTTTTTGTTGGCCGGTTTGTTTTTAATCGGAGCCGTGACATCATAGACATTATTTATATGAGACAACATTTTATGAAGTGTATCAATGGTGATCAGAGCGTCATCTTCTTTAGTATATTTGATATATTTTATCCAAGGTACTTTTTCTGTATTGAAAGTGCAACGCAACGAACCTTGTTTATATGTCGAAGGTAACAATTTTTTCTTACTCTTTTTATTAATGATATCACTTTGAGCCGAGACACAATTGCCAGGTGAGATAAAATTGGGGTTATTCGTGTAAATATGCTTATTATTATTCAAATTACAAGAGTCTGACGTCTTAGTCTGCTTGTCCTCGGTTGTTTTATCATTGGTTACAAGATTAGGAGTATTGGATAAAACTTCTACCTTGTTCTCAATTAGAGTTTCTTTCAATAACTTACTACAGCTATCAAGAATTATAGGCTTAGAATCTAACTCGACACTATTATAATCTACTTGTTTTACCACAGGAACATCGTTATTTATGTTATAATTTGGATTATTAACATTTCCAGGTTGGTGATGATCAAAATTCTGAACTCGAATCGGAGTTACATCTTCTGTCAATAAATGATGATTCGTAATAGGTGCTTTGTTCATATCAGGTAAATCAATAACCTTGTTTGTTTCTGCTAAAGACCCGTCAAAAGAGCATACTAACTGAGGCTGTTCATTATTTCTTCCATCAGGCACTACAGTTTGTAAAACCATGTTATCAATCAAACTTTGTACAGATATAGCTGATGGTATCACTGAAGTAGGTTTATTATGATTACCGTCATTTTTTGTTTCTGTTGTTGTGGTAGAACTGTTTAAATACATAGTACCATTCATAAGTTTAGATTCAAATGTCTTTGACATATCAATTGTCATGGGTTTACATAATTTTAGTAGAAATCTATTACGCGACGAACTAAGAAATCCTACTGTTAACCTTTTCAACCTGGTATTGAAATCCGGATTTTTACATAACTTTATAGGATTATAAACGCGGTATTTCGGTTTTTTTAACAAATTGCTTGACAGTTCAACTCGTTCTAAATCATCTACTTCATTATTATCATCATCGACCGAAATATCATCGTTTACTGTATTATCAGTACCCATACAGTTAGGAATATTCAAAGATTTAGATGACACTGGTTTACTTTCAATATTTATTGAATCAATTAAACTTTGACTATTAATGGAATTAAAATCCTTATCTTTCAAGACTTTCATTTCATCTAATTTTCTTGTATACACCACTGTTTGCATTAACAGTTTTAAGTCGAATTTTCCTTCTTCAGATTCGGAGAGGTCTTCATTATCTTCATTTTCACTTTTGTTGGGAGTATGACAATCTATAATTAAACCTTGAATTATTATATTATTAACGAAGTAGTTTAAATGTATTAATCACTAATAAAAATTATTAAATTTATATGAGCACATTTTGTAAAGAAGTTGTTTTTATTAAGATTATATATAATTAAGTCGTTAGACTAGAAATCACATGGGTTACAGATTATATTAGAAAATAATTTAAGAAAATCATAAAACCGAACTGACCTCTAGAAGGTAAAAAAATTTAAGAGTCTAACTTACCTATCCTCTCTTCTAATTCATCATCTTCAACATACTCTATACCATCATCCACTAATTCTATGCCTTCTTCTTTAAAATCAAAATAATTCCGCAGGCCTCCGAACATTGACTGCTTTGTTTTCACAATTTCTTTATTTTCACGATATTCGTCGCTATTTTTTGAAATTGATAAATCTTTTATTGGGGAAGGTGGTGAATTATTAATATCTACTTTTTCAGTATTATCTTTAGATGGAACAGATGATTCTTCATTTAAATGAACATCATCAGTGTCAGAACTATCATCCAAATTTATTGTTTCACAATCCTTTTCGCTTACACTGACTGGCAAAACGTTCAACTCAGTTTTCTCTTTTACAATGTTATTATGTTGCGTAAGGCTATTTATAAGAGCTTCATTCGTAATATCAACATTGCCAAAAACATTTGTTATTTTTGGTATCCCTTCTTCAAAAGACTCGCTTGTGGTTTCCGAGATATTTTCTTGAACTGACTTTGTTGGTGTTATTGATGCCATTTCAGAGATAGTATCTCTCACGACTATTGGAATATCATCTTGTATAAGTGTATGTGGAATATTTTTTTCTTCGTTAGTGATGTCCAATTTTGGTACTTCATCATCAGCATCCATACTCTCTTGGTTAACACTGTTCATATCAAGAAGTGTTTCTTCCTGTACTAAACTACTCATCACCTCCATCGATATATGGGATTTAGAACTTTGTTTATCTTCAAATTCATTATCATTAGGTATATCTTCTGGTTCCATCTTTACTTTACATGATGATGTCGATTCTTCAATATTAGTTAAACCTTTGGAAATTTCATCTTCTATTTTTTCATCATCTGAAATGTACTCTTCCAGGTCTATAGTTTCGATTACGGGTTCAAGAAGCAGTAAATCCGGAGAGTTTTCTGAAAGAGTTTTATAAACATCCATTGTAATTTTCTTATGTGTTTCATAATTTTTTTATTTATCAAACATCATAAATGTATCAAAAACTATATAGATTTTGGACTTTTTGTATCAAGTTAACATCTTTTTAACAATGAAGATTTTTTTTTTAAATTAACTGTAGTATTTGTATATTTTAGTAATTATTACAGAACACCATTTGTTTTACGTATACTGTGGATACTTCGAATAATCAAAAACTGTCTAAACTGTATCATAATAAAACATTGGATTATGAATTTTTAACTTAACATATTGTATGAGTGAGTAAACATCATTACATAGTATAAAACAAAGTCCCCTACCGCGTCTGTCTGTCTGTCTGTTCGCGATAAACTCAAAAACTACCGAACGGATTGTCATTCGGTTTTCACCGGTGGATAGAGTAATTAATGAGGAACGTTTTAGTATATAATTTGTCAAGGATTTTTTCCTAATCAGGGCGGGACAACGTCTGCCGGGCCCGCTAGTATATTTATAGAATAATATGGCAATATTCATTTCTTTTTTTTATTTCTCGAACTGACTGACTTCTATTGACCTAGCAAGGTCTTAACAGTTTCACCCGACTACAATTTTCATTTCAATATATATTAAATGTATGAATTACTTGAAACAGATATTTTCGAAACACGCGGTAAGAAGAAATTATTGTCTCTAGAGAAACGGAAAACGTTTCTTGGGATAAAAAAATAATGGGCCATGGTTTGAAGACAAATCTAAATGCCAGTATTTGAGTTCCCACAAAACTATACTCCATAATGTAATTCAATACTCACAAATATTATACTAGCTTTTAAAAATTCTAGTGGAATAGTAAAATGTAGAAGTATAGTCATTTTAAAAAACCTCACATTTTTGTAATTACTTTTTTGGCTATGGTTTGAAGACAAATCTAAATGCCAGTATTTCAGTTTCCACAAAACTATATTACATAATGTAATTCAATACTCACAAATATTATACTAGCTTTTAAAAATTCTAGTGGAATAGTAGAATGTAGAAGTATAGTCATTTTAAAAAACCTCACATTTTTGTAATTCCTTTTTTGGCTATGGTTTGAAGAGAAATCTAAATGTCAATATTTCAGTTCCCACAAAACTATAGTACGTAATGTAATTCAATACTCACAAATATTATACCAGCTTTTAAAAAATCTAGTGTAGTAGTAGAATCTAGAAGTATAGTCATTTTAGAAAAACCTCATATTTTTTGTAATTAATTTCAGAACAGACGAAGATTGTTTTTTAATTATTTTTTCAAATTGAGTTCGATTTACACATTTATAATTTTTTTAGAACAACTGCAAACATGAGTGGGACCCTTATTTTTGTGTGGCGTGTACCAAATTATTTTAGTTGTAGCTAAAAAATTACCATAGTAGTTAAAAAAGCTTTCTGTCGATCATAAGGGACTATACATTTGCGTACTTTTGATATGATGCAAAAATACAAATCTCACAAATGGAAGAAGTATAAATGACTATATTTCATTTGATAGCAAGTACCATCGATAAATTAAGCATAAATAATTTATGTAATTGCACTCACCTTCACAAGGTTTCGGAAGAAACGACTTGCTTTTATATTTTTCCTAAAAAGGAAATAAATGTTCGATCAAATGTAATTCACATCTTTAAGGGCTTGTTTGTAGTATGGTCAACATAAAAAAAATAATCAAATTTTAATCACATTCAATTATCAGATATATAAAAATTATAAGGCGTACATTAATTTCTACTGTTTTTAATCTTAATTTCATAGAGGTTCAAAGTTAGTGTGTTCATATCATAATTGAGTAATTCCTTTTCTATACTACAGGGTTATTGGTAATTCTTGTAGGTGGTAGAGCCACGCTGAAGCTATCACTGGTTGCAGCATGAATGGGTCGGCTCGCCCGGGGTACTACCACCCGAAACACAGAAACACTCACGTCAAATAACAGTGCTTGCATTGTTGTTCGGGCAGTGAGAGCGCCGGATACCCACATCCCCTTCCCCTCCCCTAAACACAGGCTGGCAACGCACTTGCGACTCCCCTGGTGTTGCAAGTGTCTATGGACAGTGGTGATCACTTAACATCAAGTGACCCAGCTGTCCGTTTGCCTCTTATGTGGATAAAATAAAATCGACGTATTTCAGTGATAGGGGTGACTATTTGTGATAACTTTAACTCCCATATGCTTTATGCAAAAGTGGACCATTGATGAGTTATCGCTTTTTTAGTTTTTTCTTTTCTCAAAATATTATTGGCGGGCTTTGAAATTCTGATTGGCAACGTTTCTGTGTGAAGAAAAGTGGTGGGGAAAATACTGTGTCGGGTAGAGTGTTGAAACCATCGGTTCACGTCCGATCACCGAAGTTAAGCAAGGTCGGGCACGATCAGTACTTGGATGGATGACCCCCTGGGCACACCGCGTTAAATCGGCTTGTTATTATTATTTTTTTACTGTAATACATAAGTTTCACTTCTATCGTGTGTCTTTAGGACGCACCCTTTTTTATTACGCATGAAAAACACTTAAAAATCCCCCATATAGACTAGAATACCCCCTTGAGGAACTTCATTTAAAAGAAATGTACTTACGAATTCTTCAGGCAATATAACCAGCCGAAACTCAATCAATTCCTCCCAAGTCTGAAACGGCGCTGTGACGATATATGGATATCTGAAAATACCGTAATTTGCTTGTCATGATTATTTCTTTGCTTCTCCCATAATGTGTGTTGACACTTTTTTGTTAATAGTTCTCGAAATTCGACCATAACAAAGAATATAAACTATTTCTTCACATACTATTATGTATAGTATATAGATTTGTTTTAAATATTATAGATTTTAGACGTAAGGAGAATGAAGTATGATGAATAGACACACAACTAAGGGCTTCCCTCGTCGATGGTATAAAAAAAACTATTTCCAATTGTTTTATTCATAGCAATAAATTACTCCAATAGCTACTAAACAAAGAAGAGTAGAAGAAAATGGATAGAGATTTAGTTAACTGTTTTGTCTCTACCTATTTATAATATATGTAATTTATATAATTTTCCGAATTTCGTGCATCACAATATTGTTCACTTTTTTTTCTATCTTTTTTTTTTTAAGGTTAACACATTTTTCATCTCAACTTTTCAAACTATAAAGTCCTTTATAAATCTACCAAAAAAATTCTAGTTTCGCCAAAGTAAGCACAGCTGGATTTTTTTAATAACAAAATAGAAGGAATCATCCTCCTACTTCATGTTGGGCGGTATCACAGTGTAAATATTTATACTGTGGCGATATTTTATTTGAAATATTTTTTTTTTACAAGAAAAAAATATAAATGGCACATTCAAGAAAAGACGATTTATAACGAAAAGAAAAGTGAAAAACATCATCGGTTTTGTAATGATCGTATATCAATATACTTTTTCCGAACGTACATATAAAGACGAAAAAAAACCCAGATATTCTATTATTCAAGAAGTTGTAGTAGGCTACTTGAAACAAAATAAAACCTTTTTTTAAATTCATAACTTTTCTTTGTATTGGGAATATAATTTGAAAATTTCTGAAAATTGTTTTTAATGGGAGTAAAAAAGGAAAAGAAGTTTTAGTTAAATCGAGAGGAGTCGAATTAAAGAGTACCTAGTCGATTTGACATATATACAGTTATGATTTTTTTATATATAATTAATATGACAATTGTTGTCAATAAATTTTTTTCGAACTGAATAATGCTGTTGGCCTGAACACTTACACAGATCAATCATGCGTTACCTATCAGAAATTTTGTGCCAAAAGTGTCAACGCAAATTCATAGCATCTACGTAAATATAATACTAGCTATGCTTGCGGCTCCGCTCGTGTGAGCTAAAAAAATATCTCTGATTTTTTTTTATTATACAGCTTTTATATATTACTAGTGTGACCGCGACTTCGTCCGCGTGGAACCTAATGTAAAAAAAAACAATGTTTAGTAAAATCATCTGAATGTAAGTTTGAGTCCATTTACTTATCTACTGATCTCTCCTACTTAAGTCGTTTCGTCATTAAAATTACAATAACTTTAGATAAAGTAAACAAAAACTAAATGTTACTCGAGGATATGCTTCATGATTTTCTTGATGAGGTTTTATCGTGAACGCAGTACTTTAGCAGTGATGCGTATAGAAACAAGCAGACAGACAGACATTTGTAAAAATGATTTTATTATTTATTCCAAGACAAAAATAACAATTTTTGTAAAAAAAATTTTCACAAAAATCTAAAAAGTAATGACACGTTAGATTTACATTCTTATTATATGTATAGATAGTTTAATATATGTCTAAATAATTATTGCAGAACATATTTGTACGCAATAATTATTACCTAAACCATCGGATGTAATTTGATGTTGTAAAGAACTAATATAAGTTATAAGGAGGAACGAATGCCGCCATACTTGCGACATCTATATAAGTAAAATTATAAGAGGTCTGCCGGTTACTTTTCTGGAAAAATGCGTTTGCTCGTTATGGCCATATAATTATGAAACAGCACACATTTTGTCACTACTACAGAGGCACTTACTCTATGGTTAAGGGTATTTAATTACATTGGGAAAATTATTTCCTTCGTTTAAGATTAATTAGTTTGTTTTGTCAAATAAAATGGGTATCTTTGATTTAAGCATAAAAGTATAATTTTTTGGGTAGGAATTCCTGTTCTAAATATATCTTAAATACCACCACCACGCTTATCCAGTAGTAGCTTCCATGCTATTTTCACTTCTCAGAATCTTATTTGTATGGAAAAGGCTAGTCTATTTTTGGTTATCAATGCACTCTGTAGATGGCACTGTTATATAATTTTTTTGGCAAGTTGATAACAAAAGATGGTGGACGACAATCAATTTTGACATTGCAAACTGACAACTTTCAAATATTTGTTTTCTTTCACTTTGTTTACGAGTACTACGAGAGTGTGTTCCCTTAAATTTCCTTGCCTCCCAGTAATTATTTTATCTATCTCCGGATTTACTTATAAACATTGAATCCTGCATATACATACTTAGATTTAGATTTGCCTTTCGCAGAACATATTCATTACAAAATGACCATCACCATTTTTAGTTTCAAGAAAAAACGATCGGGTGAATACGTGTCACTATATCTAGATTACTTTATAAAGCAAAGTACTTTTATGACTCTAATTATCAATAAAAAAAATGCATAGTTTCCAAGAACTTTCAGTAGATAGTGAGAAATCAGTTTTTCATGGATTCTGAAAAAAAGTGTTATTTGAGTTACGACAGTATTGTAATAGCAGAGCGATATATATTCCTCTAAATTTTTAATCGATTTTTTATTACTTATTTTTCATCGTGAAATATTAAAAAAAACTAGTGTGTGTAACCGTCACACGCGAGTGAAGTAAAACTTCTTTTGCGTTATAAGTGATAGCGACTTCTATTAAATGATAATTAATTTAATTCGTTACTTATCATAGTAGTCTGTTCGTACTTTTCTATATTTTATTTATAACAAAGGGTTGCTAATAATATTTACTGTGTTACTTAAGTTCCGAATTAGCTGATAGATGGCACTACAGATAATAAGGCTTTGATTTAATTTGTTACTTACTTACATTGAAACCAGATGGCAGCACGGTTGCGCGCCCGTATATACATTATAAATTCTATTGTATGATTTTTATTATTATTCAATTTAGTTTTTTTTTTTTAATTTTGAATTGATATGTTTATAAACTATTTATTGACAAAATCAAAAATATTTAAAAACCAGAAGGTACAGAAACGTAACGCCATATTGCCGTAACGCCGTTGCATTGTCGTCCAGTTACCTCCTAGTCGCGCCTAAAGAAGTATAACAATATAGTATACTTTGCAACCTTCTGTCAAGGTGAGGCAGCAAACGGCTGATCAAATCGTTAGAAAAATATGGATAGAAAAATTATAGGCATACATATTTTATATGATTTACATACTTGGTAGCTATCGCTTGCTGCAATTTGTTGGGTTTCGAGCTCTGTGCGTTATCCAAGTGACGTAGCACGCCGCGATATGAGGACCAAAACTCATAGAACTGCTGCCTCGTGCACTTCTTTAGCTGGTACCAGCGTCGTTGCATCAGCATTGGTGAACACCGATGACCGCTGTTTAAAAACATCCGGAATATTTATATGGTTGATGATGAAGGCGTTACTTAGCGGAATATATGAGACGCTATATTTCGTAATGAACCAGTGCCTTCAATGTTTAGCTTGTTTGCTATCGTCATTTAATGAGATTATGGTCAAACGCTGAAATGTCTAATATAAAAAAAACAAACATAAGGCACTAAAATTGTTAAAACAAACTGGGTATGTCGTAAAGACACACGATAGAAGTGAAACTTTTGTATTACGGCTGTAACAAAAAGCCAAGATCACGCGGTGTGTCTACGCGGTCACCAATCACAGTACTGACCGCGCTTGACGTTGCTTGACTTTGGTGAGCGGACGAGTACCAGTGTTTTCAACACTCTACTCGACACAGTGTTTACCCCCACTATTTCTTGTCACACAAAAAGGTCGCGGATCAAAATTTCAAAGCCTTCCCATGAGAAGTAGCATTTCAAAAATAACAACAAACATTTTGTAATGTAAGTTCGTTTGTTCGGTCGAATTATAACATCGCATATTCGTAATCATGATCATCTTCTTACCCTTATCCCACCTGAGTAGGGTCGGCACAACATGTTTTCCTATTCCACTCTCCCGTTTCAGATATCATCTCAGTATTCACACTTTTTATACACTTATAATTTTTCACACAATCCATCCATACCTTTTTCGGTCTTCCTCTACTCGTATATCCGTCCACCTTCATATTCAAAACTTTTCTAGCTCTACGGTTTTCATCTCTCCTCGTGACATACCCATACAATGCTAATTGCTCCTCAACTTCTCTGTCATTGGTGCTATTTTCAAACTCCCTCTGACTTATTCTTAATCTTATCTATTCTAGGTGGGGTGGCAACCACCACACCCACACTGATCGGGGTACCTAGCCTAGGCAGTGGACTGTATATTTAAAATTGGCTGGAGGTAGATACCCCTGGAAAAATATATGCCGAAAGGAAATTCTTTATAACCGGGATAAAACGCTCACTTACCTGTGATAATGTCTTCTCCGCCGCCGTTGCCGATGGTGAGAGTACCATATGTCCAACACTTACACACAATATGCACAAAAATAAAATTCCGAGCCGCCGTGTCGCTTATATGGTGAGCGAGTCCGAAAGTAAGCGCTAGTTTCGTGCAAGTGCCTCCGAGCAAGTGACCGATCATCACCGATTGTCCGTTGACACACAATGTGTCAAAAATAAATTTTGGCTACCCCCAATCGATTTACGCCTGAACACTAGGTATACCACACATCCACCTTAACATTCACATCTCTGTCACATGTAATTCTGTTTCATCCGCCTCTATCGTCTAGATTGTACAAATTAAGTTTAAAATAATAAAACTTACGTTGAGTTATATGAGATAGTCGCCGCGGTCCACGCTTCAGCGAGTTTATCCGACTCCAGGTCTTCAATGTTAAACCTTTGCACCAAAGTGAATAGGTCACTGAGTACTTTGTTATTCGATTTCTCGTCACACAATTCATCCTGGAATTAAGTCTACATGAGAGAGGATGGCGTATTTTATAACTATTCAACTTTTGCTCAGCTATTTGGTATCATAGCGTGGAGTTTTATGACCTAGAACAATAGTTGGCAAACCGAAACTCGCGGGCAACATGCGGCTCTTTCAATCCTTTGTTGCGGCTATTCCACAAAGTGTTTAGTGCAGACACATTATATTATCTACTAGCTTCTGCCCGTGACTTCGTCCACGTGGAATAGTTACTTTGGGCTAGCGCTAACACGCAGCGGAAGCTCTCAAAAGGAAAAAAAAACGATTTTGAAAGATTCCTCATTAGTGCTCGGTCCCTATTGGCCTTAGCGTTGTGATATATATAGCCTCCCTCGATAGATGAGCTATCTAACGCTGAAAGAAGTTTTCAAATTGGACCAGTGGTGTCTAAAATTAGGGCGATCAACCAAACAAAGAAACACTGCAGCTATATAGTATTAAGTATAGATTAATTGAAATGCAAGCCTGTATACAGTAAATGAGATACATTTTTAGAAAGCAGCAATAGTACGGCTAGTCACTTGGAAAATAGACATATTGAGCAAAGGCAAGTTCGAAAGTGTACTTTTAATACCAATTATATCGATGAAAATGTAGGCTATTAAAGAAAAATTTAAATAAAACAAGTCTGAATAAATTTCTCAAAGTAATTTTTTTCTTTTTTATATTTGGCCCTTTTGGATAACGAGTTTGCTAACAAATGACCTAGAACCGTTATCAATAAAATATTACTTACTCCCTACTAATATTATAAAGGTGAATATAAATTTGTTTGTTTGATACACTTTTACGCTACAACTACACAACCGATCATCATGAACACAGGAACAGGAAAAGTACCGTTTCATCCGAAAAAAAAATCATTTCCCGATATCCAAAGGCAAGCGAGACACTGCTTCCACTTTATCCGAGACAGTGTTTACCCCTACCACGTTTCGTCACACAAAAAAGTTGCCGATCAGAATTTGAAAGCCCTCCCAAAAGATATTTCACTTCAAAAAAGTTATACATTGTATATATTCGCATGGGCCTCGCGCATTAACGGACACCGCTTGTTTAGTTTGTATTAGCGTGGAACCATTTATTTTCTCAAATAAAAATAGCTTAATTTACTCTTTATAACATCAGCTTTCTGCCAGTGAAAATACCGTCAAAATTCGTCCAAAAGTTTCGGACATTAGTCGGAACAAACAAACAGACAGACAGACAAAAATTGGCTTGTAAGGTACCGTATATACTTTCATATCCATTTAGTAAAAAGCTATTATTTTAACATTAGAAGCAAACACTTCAATTTTATTTGTATAAATAAGCCATTTGCTAAAATATCTCATCGGCAACGTAGGAACTATCCTACCGTTCGCTCCCTTTAGAGAATTTAAAATCCTTACTTGTTTTTATATCATAGGAGGCAAACGAACAGGAGGGTCACCTGATGTTAAGTGATCACCACCGTCCATAGACACTTGCAACATCAGGAGAGTCGCAAGTGCGTTGCCAGCCTGTGTTTGAGAGGAGGAGGAGAGCGGACGGGGAGGGGGGAAAGGGAAGTGGGCCTCCGGCGCTCTCACTGACCGAACAAGACTCAACAATGGAAACACTGTTACTTTACGTCGGTTTTCTATGAGAGGGTGGTACTACCCCGGACGAGCCGACCCATTCATGCTGAAACCAGTAATAGCTTCAGCGTGGCTCTACCCCCTACAAAAGCAACTTAGTACTCATTTATGTTATTAACATAAAATAATCTTGAAAATTTAATCCATATGTAAGGAGTTGAAGCAAAATTGAAAAAGCAATAATTTTAATTTTAACCGCTAGTACCTACTACGAAATGTAAGTATACACACATAAAGTTGCACTTACAATGTTTTTTGTGTGTAATATGAAGCTATCCCATTATAACAAACAATTTGTTCTTCATAAAAGAGATACTTCAAAGCTGCATACCGATACGATAATTACAAAGAATAACAAAAGAAATGATGTAAACAACATAGTACATACCCTGCCTATAACATCCTCGTCTTCATGCGCGATTATCATATCGAAAAAAAGCCAATCCGTGTCGGACATCTGTGCAAACTTCGGGATAATATCTGTTTTGTCTTCTGCAGCAAGTAGCCTGTTCAATTTCTTCACTGTAAGTGCTCGCATGCGTTCCCTGAATAGATACATATTGTATTATCATCTATTATATTGTATTATCGGCTGCATAGACAAGGACGTGAGGAGTAGATAAATGCAGGGTGGATGAAATGGCGAAAGGTAGGTCGTAGTGACACGCTGAAGCTATTACTGGTTCCAGCATGAATGGGTCGGATAACCCGGGGTTACTACCACCACCCTCTCATAGAAAACCGACGTGAAGTAACAGTGCTTGCATTGTTGCGTTTCGTTCGGCAAGTGAGAGCGCCGGAGGCACACTTCCCTTACCCCTCTCCCCCTCCCCCCAAACACAGGCTGGCAATTCATTAACGACTCTCCTGATGTTGCAAGTGTCTATGGACGGTGATGATCACTTAACATCAGGTGACCAGCCTGTTAGTTTGCCTCCTATGATATAAAAAAAGGTGTCTGGTGTAGCTTGTGACCCACGAATGCCCTTGAAACTCAAGGAGAAGGTGTATAAAACTATTATAAGACCAGTCACGTCGTATGCATCTAATTGCTGGGCGACAAAAGAGACGGACGAGAGAAAACTACATGTGGCAGAGATGCGAATGTTAAGGTGGATGTGTGGTGTAACTCGAATAGATAACAGTAAGAATATATATATATCAGAGGAAGTTTGGAAATAGCACCAGTGACAGAGAAGTTGAGGAGTAATAGATTAGCATGGTACGGGCATGTTATGAGGAAAGTAACAACCATGTCACTAGAAAAGTTTTGAGTATGATGGTGAATGGATATACGAATAGAGGAAGACCGAAAAAGGTATGGATGGATTGTGTGAAAAATGATATGTGTATAAAAGGTGTGAATACTGAGATGACATCTGATAGACGAGAGTAGAAAAGGAAAACATGTTGTGCCGACCCTACCTAGATGGGATAAGGGTAAGAAGATGATGAGACAATTAGTAATATTTTAATTATAATTAGGGGTTTGCGAGTAATGCTCGAACGAATATTCGTCCTATTCGAATAGTTATAGGAAACGATACCACATTTCCCAATTTTTTTTTTGCATAAAAACTTATAATAAATAATTTTATATGATAAACAGTGAACTTTTTTATTTATTATACATTTTCAGACTAGTTTAATTAAAATTCCTACGACCGACAGACGAGTCCATTGAATTAACTTTGTATACTAATAATCATTTAATATTTGATAAATATCTAATAACTAATTAAAATAGTTTTCTGTTTAAAAAAGAATTAAAATTTTTAACTAATTAAAAAATGATTAAAATAATTTAAATTGAACTATTCGAATTATTCAAATAGTTCCAATTATTCGAATAGTTTAAATATTCGATTCGAATTACGTATCGAACTATTCAGTTCGATTCACAATCGAATAATTCATTAATTTGAATATTCGCACATCCCTAATCATAATTAATAATAATCATGAATACTATGCAATTGTACACCTTTGAGGAAGTGGTAAGTTGTTAGTTTTTGTGGTAAGTCAGAATCCGTGCTGCTTTGTATTATTCCACATTCCCTTATATTCCACAATAATCAAACTATATTACATAAAACAACACCAACACTACACTCATAGAGCCAAATAGCACAAGATTGTGAATAAAATATAAAGTCCACTAAATGGCATTCCAAAATCCCGCCAAAAAATCCCAATTGCGAGCTTGTAAACGAATGTAATAAAGGTAAAAAGATGAATAGTTACCACAGCACTTTGCAATTCTTGCCAATTTCCTCTTTCAAAATCTCCCATACTTCTTGTTCAGGTTTCTTCTCTTGTATAAGTAGCATTGCTACTGACCTGATTAAGCGTCGTTTGAACTTTTCCAGTTTCGACATTTTTACCTAAAACAATATATGAGATTTTGTCGATTACTAAGACTAAGTTTCAGAAATTATCTTAACTCTTCCTTCCTCCTTCCTGATAATTTAATTTACGTTTGGAAAAATTCTGACGAACTTCAATCTTCGCCAATCTTTTTAGCCGCTTAAGTTCGAGCTTGCGCATATATCGTGGTAAGCTTCATATTATCTATACATAAAATAAAAATGAAGTGTCTGTATGTAATATCAAAATAATAAACTTTTAATGAAAGTATACAACACGCTACTGATAAAAAAATGCAATTTTTAAAAATTTTGTCGGTCTGTCTGTTTGTTCCAGGTAATCTCCGAAACGGCTGAACCGATTTAGACGGGACTTCCACTGGGAGGCAGCTAAAATTACAACGGGTGACTTAGGCTACTGTAATTTAGACTAGCTGTTAACCGCGGTTTCGCTCGCAGTGCTATCTCCAAACGGTTAGACCGATTGTCACCGGACTTTTACTGGCAGATAGCGGACTTTATAAAAAGTAATTCTGTCTATTTTAATTTAGACTAGCTGTTAACCGTGGCTTCGCCCGCTTTGCCATCTCCAAAACGATTGCACCGATTTTCACGGGAGTTTCACTATCAGATAGTGGATGTTATAAAAAGTAATTTCGTTTATTTTAATTTAGACTAGCAGTTAACCGCGGCTTCGCCCCCAGTGCTATCTCCAAAACCGTTGGACCGATTTTCACGGAACTTTCACTTGCAGATAGCTGACTTTATATGAAGTAATTTAAGTTATTCCATTTTAGACTAGCTGTTACCCACGACATCGTCCGGATGAAATTTAGCAAGATTTCAAGACTTCAACTCATTCTGTATTTTAATCAGAGTAATAACTATCAACTTATTGTTTACAATTAAACATTATAATTAATAGTAACTTTGAAGGCAGAAGAGGTATTCCTAATAAGATCTTAGATCATAAACTTTAAAGAGTTCCATAATAAATTTCTTGTAGAACAGACAAGCGACTTTTTTTTGTATAGTCTCAAAAACTTAATTATAATGATAATATGGGCATCTTTATAATAATATTTTAAAGTAATTATTTAATTAGTTTTTTATAAAGTGTAGGTGAGCACTGAGGTAGTTATGCGGTGGGTAAAAGTTCCAAATATGTCGCTGATGGTAAGCCTTATTTGACACGCTGTTAGTATTTATATATCTGTACATTAGACGTAGATGGTGTAGATGTACGTTACATGTTACTGTAAGAGTTTATTGTATACAATATTTATATATTACTTATTTCAAGAATCACTCCACCTCTTCTTAACTCAAAATATCAAAATAATAGTAACCAATATTTAGTACACATAGATAAATTTTCGTAGTGAAGATCTGAACAAAAATATCTGTATAAAGTTCAAGTGTTTATTTATAAGCTTAAAATAACATTTTTACCAATTTATAATTTTTTAGTCTGTTTATTCCCGCTAGGCTCCGAAACTGTTGGGCGGATTTTAACGAGACTTTCACTGGCAGATATCGATGTTATAAAGGGTAACTTAGGGGCTGAGAGGAATCTATACTAATACTAGCTGACCCGGCGAACTTCGTTCCGCTTAACAGTCAATTAATGAGCAGAATTAGGATATTAAAATAAATTCAAAATTATTAAGTTCGGTTTTGTATTAGGGTAATAAAAGTAAAATTAAAAAAATATGTAGGTATTTTAATGACTTGCCAGCAAGACATTTGCTTTATTGGCCATGTATTTTTATGTATAGGTTGCACTCTTCATTGAGGCCCATTGTGATATGCCTACATCCTTCATTTTGTTATCAGGCGCACAAACATATAAAGCAGATGGTTTTCCAAACCGTGAAAATTCCACCACGAGAAAAACATACATTTTCTAGATTCAGACCACAAACATTCAAGGATCGGCCTTGTGATCTGTTAAACGTGATGGCGAATCCAAGACGAATCGGAAATTGAAGTTGTTTAAACTCAAACGTTATATCGGTTAGGGTGTTCGGAATAATTCGGAGTGAGAACTTACTCTCCTTTGAATTTACCTTTAAATTTAATTATTTAAATTTAATATTTCCTATTTGACTAAATATTTTTTATCTGCACACACTGTGTCTAGTTGTTATTTCCAAGTTTTCTATTTCTAAACGTGTGTTTACTGAATGAGATTTATTGTAGGTATAGATATAGTATGTTATTCCTCTACTTTATTGTGTGTAAATACAAAAATAAATAAATAAATACCTTGAATGTCGGATTAAATCCAGGTTCTTCGATAATGTCAGGCCCAAATGAAGTCATTTGGAAACAACCATTGTGTTTTTGAATGTTTGCTAGAAATTGTCTTGATTCGGATGTTTCGCCAGGAAGCAATGCATACAATGGCTCAGGTGGCGGAGTCAATAATGGTAATTTCACTTTCCCACTTAGGCAGCACGATCCTGGCGTTTCTCCGGAAAACTTCGATGCGCCACAATACTGGCAAAGAACGTCTATGGACCCAATGCGAACGGATGCATGCGAGCTGTAATCAATGCTGCAATCGTATCGAAATGCTGCTCGGTTTGAATCAATACTTGAAACATTTCTTCTTGCGCGTCGAAGATTCTTTACTTGTTGATCTCTGAGGTTTGCTCGACGATTTCGCATAGCAAACCGAGCCGTTTCACGGGCTGCCTTACTTTGCTCCTGTGATCGAGAAGCACGATGACGGGCCATACTAACGCGACGCTGTTCACGTGCAATTTCTTGTTCTTCTTTAGTAGTTTCATTCGCGCTCTTTCGAATCCTAATAGCATTACGGCTTTTTCGAGAAAGATTAGATCTTGTTGGCCGCGGCATTGTAGTACAAAAAATCTATACATATAAAACAAAGTCGTGTTAGTTACACCACTTATAACTCACGAAGGGCTGGACCAATTTTTATGATTTTTGTGTTTTTAGAATCGTCTTCGCCCGGAATACGATAATAAGTATTAAAATATGATATTAATCAATAAGAAACGGATCAGATGCCTATGGATGAAATGAACACCTGCGTCGCACAAACAAGCGAGTACGGAGAAACAATTATTGCCTCTCGCTGCTGATTATTATTCCCACGCTTCATTTATTACCCGTTGTCTTTGTACTTAGCTTATTATCTTTATTACTTTATTGCCCAAATGTTATTTTTTATCTCCAATTTTACTTTTATTGCATTACTCAAAATTGTTTGTATTTTTAATGCCCCTATATTTTTATCTACAAGTTTTTGCAAGTGTTTTATTGTATATCCTATAAATATATATAATATATATCCTATAAATATAATATATATCCTATCGTAAACTTGCTGCCTAAGCATTTACTAATCTACACAACGGAATTAGATATTTTGTTTATATCAACATTTTGATATTAGCAACGTGGTAGATACGTTGCCACATTCAGCTAAAGTTTATTTACAAAATACCGTAAAACGTTGAAATTAAAGTTGACCGGTTTGATGTCTTTAATTTGTGCGAGTTTCTACGAGTATTATTGTAATTTTTTTTTGTTCTACAATGCTGCGACCAACTATGTCTAATCTTTCTCGAAAAAGCCGTAATGTAATTAGGATTCAAAACAGCGCGAATGAAATTACTGAAGAAGAACAAGAAATTGCACGTGAACAGCGCCGCGTTAGTATGGCCCGTTATCGTGCTTCTCAATTACAAGAGCAAAGTGGGGCAGCCCGTGAAACGGCTCGGTTGGCTATGCGAAATCGTCGAGCAAACCTCAGAGATCAACAAGTACAGAATCTTCGACGCACAAGAAGAAACGTTTCAAGTATTGATTCAAACCGAGAAGCATTTCGATACGATTGCAGCATCAATTACAGCTCGCGTGCTTCCGTTCGCATTGGGTCCATAGACGTTCTTTGCGAGTATTGTGGCGCATTGAAGTTTTCCGAAAAAACGCCAGGATTGTGCTGCCTTAGTGGGAAAGTGAAATTACCATTATTGACTCCGCCACCTGAGCCATTGTATTCAGAGCTTCGTGGCGAAACATCCGAATCAAGACAATTTCTAGCGAACATTCAAAAATACAATGGTTGTTTCCAAATAATTTCATTTGGGACTGACATTATCGAAGAATCTGGATTTAATCCGACATTCAAGGTATTTATTTATTTATTTTTGTATTTACACACAATAAAGTAGAAGAATAACATACTATATCTATACCTACAATAAATCTCTTTTAGTAAACCCACGTTTAGTAATATATTAACACTAGACACAGTGTGTACAGATAAAAAAATATTTACTCAAATAGGAAATATTAAATATAGATATCAGACTCACTTAACTTGTTATTCATCGCATTTAATTATTTCATGTCAGTCCTTTGTATTATGTTTGTTCAAAAGTGTTTAAAAATCAGTAACAATATGCTATCGGTTTTATAGATACAAGGACGGATCATTGCAACCTCTCGAAGATGCACAACATAAATTTTTACAAATGTACTTCATCGGTAACATGGAGGAGCAGCTTGATCGACGTCAACAGATCAACACAGTAATAGCGGGCCGGGCGGACGTTGTCCTGCCTAGATAATAAAAAAAACTAAAATTCAACCGCAGCGCCACCTACCGGGTCCAATTGTGAATCTAAACCGTTCTTTGATCCACTGGAACGCGCGCACAAAATTTCATCAAAATCGGTCCAGCCGTTTAGGAGGAGTTCAGTGAAGAAATTTATATATACAGATAAATTAAAACACGTGCTAAGTCTTGTAGATAAAAAAATATAGGGGCATTAAAAATACAAACAATTTTAAAATACAAGTAAAATTGAGAATTAAAAATAACATTTGGGCAATCTATACTAATATACTAGCGGACCGGGCGGACGTTGTCCTGCCTTGATAATAAAAAAAATCCTAAAAGTCAACTGCAGCGCCACCTACCGAGTCCAATTGTCAATCTAAACCATTCTCGAATCTCCACGAACACACACAAAAAATTTCATCAAAATCGGTCCAGTCGTTTAGGAGGAGTTCAGTCACATACACACGCACACAAGAAATATATATATTAAGATAAAGCTGAAGAGTTCGTTTGTTTGTTTGGTTGAACGTTGATTTTAGGAACTACCAGTCTGATTTGAGAAAATCCTTCGGTTTTAGATAGCTCATTTATTGAGGAAGGCTTTAGGCTATATATCATCACGCTAAGACTAATAGAAGCAGAACACCAATGAAAAATGTTTCAAAATCGGGCACTTTTTTCCTTTTGAGAGATTTCGTTAGCGTTAGTGTTATATACGTTGCCATGGTAACGTGGTAAGTTTCTATCGCAAACATTTTCAAAGTTTATTTTGTTTTCCTATGCAAAAAGTTTATACTACTTTTATTTCCAATTTTTTATTTGTTCTCTATTACGTATTATAAAAATAAACTTTGTGTATGTACAATTAAAATAACAACTTTTTGATGAATGGATATGGCTACAAATGACCAAAAAATTTTTTTTTATACTTTGTCTATATTTTTAGAATATTATATTTTGTATGTTTGTTTGTTTGTTCCGGGTAATCTCCAAAACGACTGGACCTATTTTAATGGGAATTTTACTTTTTACTGCCAGATAGCCGAAATTATAGCGGTTGACATATTCTATTTTATTTGTCCGCGGCTTCGTCCGCATTGCTATTTCCAAAATGGTTGGACCAATTTTCACGGGATATTCACTGGTAGACTGCAGACCTCATAAAAAGTAATTTAGGTTTTTTTCAGCCGCAGTGGAATATCCGAAATGCTTGAATTAATTTTCACGGGACTTTCACTGGCAGACAACTAACTAATGAGCTATTTTATTTTAAGGTAGTGGGCTCGGCAGACGTTGTTCCGCCCTGATAATAAAAAGAAAACCTTGACAAATTATACCTAAACCTTCTCCGTGAACCGTTCTACCTACTGGTGAAAACAGCATGAAAATCCGTTCTGTAGTTTTTGACTTTATCGCGAACAGATAAACAGACAGATCAGAGGACTTTGTTTTACACTATGTAGTGATGAACTGTTACGTATGCATTCTTTCGTGTGAAATTGATCAAAAATAATTTGTTTAATGTAAACAAGCGCGTGAGACGTGCGCTGTACTGGACTCCAAGAATAAATGTATGTAATTTGAATTATATTATCATTTTGGTCAATTTGGCGGCCATTTTGTTTTATTTACCGCGTTTACATCTACATAACTCAGTGATTATAGCAACGTATAAGAATAACACAATTATATTGACAATATGGGCATGTTATATCTATATAATAAACAATTTAACACAAATTGTTCGATAATGTATAGTTTAAAATTTTCATTACTTTCTTATATAGTGTTAGTGAGCACCGAGGGTGGTATATAGTGGTTAAAGTTCCAGGTATGTTGCTGATGATAAATCCCTTCCCATTCGATATACTATTCGTATTCACATATCTAATGTACACGTTACATGTTACAGTAGATGGCGTAATGTAAGATTGTAAGTAGGTGTGTACATTACAGAAATGCTTTTTCAAAAACATTTGTAACTATGACACCATTGTTATTTAATACATTTAAAAAAACGCGTGCGGAGCCGCGGGGGACAGCTAGTAAAGTAATCAAGTCAATAAGCGAAGTACAAAGAAAACGGGTAATAAAATAGAAGTGGAAATAATAATCCGCAGCGACAGCGAAGAATAATTGCTTCTTCGTACTCGCTTGTTTGTACGACCCAGGTATTCATTTCATCCATAGGCATCTGTTCCGTTCCTAGAACGCCTAATACTTGGTAACCTTTAAAAAATTGTATTTCTTTGAACGAGTCTTCTGAAGTTATCCAAAAACAAAATCGGATCTATCTTTCTTGAACAGTTACCGCCTCGCACATTGGTCTGTCTCTGTAGTAGAAGTCGTAAAAAATATATAGACTTATAATTTTCGGAGATTAGCGTGCCCGCAATAAAGAAGTGACAAAATAAGGCTTGGTTATACGATTTATAAAAAAATAAAAGGAATTTAAATGACTGATGTTATCTAATCATTTTTTTTAATTGATGAAAATCTTATTATAATATTTAGTAGCCTATTCCGCACGAAGACAATTCCAAAAACACAAAAATAATAAAATATATAGATGAAAAGGAGTTTAAATGCACCATCGCCGAAATCAATCGGGGAAGATAGTAGCAAATGAATGTCTGAGTATTTTTATTATACACATTAGAGCTGAATTACACTTTCGTATACAGAACAACGTTCGTCGGTCAAGTGAATTACATATACATGTTGTCTACTATTAAATTCAGCGCCTTATTGAACTATAATAGCAAAATCCAGCGCGTAAGGAATTGCACTGGAACAATGTTTATACTAAGGCTTTTAATGATAATTTTTTTTATTGATGAATATCATATTTTAATACTTATTATCCTATTCCGGGCGAAGACGATTCTAAAAACACAAAAATCATAAAAATTGGTCCAGCCATTCGTGACTTATAAGTGGTGTAACTAACACGACTTTGTTTTATATATCATTACATAGTATAAAACAAAGTTCCCTACCGCGTCTGTCTGTCTGTCTGTTCGCGATAAACTCAAAAACTACTGAACGGATCTTTATGCGGTTTTCACCAGTAGATAAAGTGATTCACGAGGAACGTTTTGGTAT
This sequence comes from Antheraea yamamai, assembly GCA_036509395.1. Classification (NCBI taxonomy): domain Eukaryota; kingdom Metazoa; phylum Arthropoda; class Insecta; order Lepidoptera; family Saturniidae; genus Antheraea; species Antheraea yamamai. The sequence continues at coordinate 8,404,104 of AP028443.1, read as the reverse complement.
ATAATTTGTCTCGGATTTTTTTATAATCAAAGCGGGACAACGTCTGCCGGGCCCGCTAGTATATATATATAATAAAGATTATAAATCTAGAGGGTTTGTTTATTTTCTTGGTTGAACGCCCTAATCTCAGGTACTACTGGTCCGATTTAAAAATTTCTTTCAGTGTTAAATTGCTAATTTATCGAGGAATACTATAAGCTATATATATCTTCACGCTAAGACCAATAGGAGCGGCGCACCAATGAAGAGTGTTCCAAAATTGGGGTTAACGTACGTATCATTTTAAAATATTTTCACCTTCTACGTAAACGAATTCGCGGGCAGAAGCTAGTTTATAAATAATATGGGGCCTCGCCAATTATAAAAAGCTAAGTTTCAAGAATTCAGTATGTTTACTCTGCCCTCTCAATACATTCTTAATAATCAAGTGTTTGTCCGTAAAACTTAAATAAGCCCTGATTTAGTAAAGGACCGACATTATGAAAATAATCAAAACGTTGATACATTGGTCATCTCATGTTTCTGGCTCACTAAAACCAGTAACCGTTTTCTAGGTCATAGTGTTAGGTGTTTAACAAAACACCAACGCACATTACCGAATTGCCGGATAATAAATTCAAACAGCGGATTTCAATGTCTAAAGGCTATTAATTATTAAAGGTTATTGGGTGGATCAATATGTGAACGAAGGTGATATTTAGAAATAATATTCCTATCTGTGCATCCGCCAAAACCAAATATAACTATAATATCACTACTTATTATAAAACAAAGTCCTCTGCCACGTCTGTCTGTCTATCTGTTCGCGGTAAACTCAAAAACAACTGAACGTGTTTCCACGTGATTTTCACCAGTAGATAAAGTGATTCATGAGGTTTAAGTATATAATTTGTTAAGGTTTTTTTTTATCAGGGCGGGATAATGTCCGCCGGGCCCGCTAGTATATTGATAAAAATATGTACGTTGAAAGATCAACTCAAAAACGGGTTAACCGAATGTTATGAAATTTAGCACACAAGAAGCTTGTATTATGTAGCTTATGTTCCTGAACTGATAGCTATCAGGATTGACAAGACAATTTATTTAATTATTTTTTCAATATTTAACTATTTATTACACGCTTTCTATTAGCTTCACCTGTATGTTTGTTTGTAACCGACTCCTTTGGGCGCGATTTTGACCCACTTTAAAAGGTCAGATTTCATTCAAAATGTGTAGCTTTGTGGAGGACTAATGACAATACACTAATTTGATAAGATTAGTCCATTATTCAATTCCCAATCTAAGATTTGTTAATATATAACTATACTATATAACTTTTATCTGTAGTCGATGAGGCAGGAATGAATGTTAATTTTAATTTCCAATCATTATCTTTAACCGATTTAATCTAATATTGAAAAACTTTTGAATACCGAAAAGAATTTTTAATTCAACAAATAAATAAATGAAACTAAAAAGTAGGAAATAAATAAACGTAAAAAAAAAACAAAAAAAAACACGTTTTTCTAGAAAACCAAACTAAAAATATTGAAAATAAATTTTAGTAAAAGTATTAAGTAATTAAGTATTTGAAAATTCATTTTTTCTTATTTACACTATTATTAAATTATATTTATTAAAAAAAAATAACACTATTCTTAATTTAAATTTATTAAAACTTATTTTCTATTGTTTTAAGTTTGGGAATCTTAAAAAAGCGTGTTTTTTTGGATTTTTCAAATTATTATTTATTTTTTACCCATTTTAATCAAATGATTACTAGAAAGGTGTTATCTACAAGATATTTTGACAAAACAAATGACACGATAACGCACACATACGTAAACTAATATTGTAACGCCACGTATCTTAGATACTATAATTATATTATAAAAAGGTAGTTTGTGAGTTTGTAAAGTTCTAGGGGGTAATATTTGGATTTACCAAACCGATTTTGAAAATTATTTTATCTTATAAAGTCTATCTTAGAAAGTCTCATTATATGCGAGTGTGTCATAGGCTATATATTAACACGAACAATGAAAAGACTTTTTTCTGGTAGTCGGATTTGCAAAGTCGTAGAAAAAACGGTGAAACGAAAACGTTTCTTACGAACGCTGCTTTAACGATGAGAGATAAATAACTGAGTTCCAGAAAAAAAGTTGTAGAGCTTGATAATGCCTACAAAAAAGTCTGCGACAGCTTATATCTAACTTTTATATGTAAGTCACAAAAATAGTTTTTTATAAATGTTTACCGCCCAACGAAGTGGGCTCGGGTCAACTAGTATTAGATAAAATGTGGAAGTAAGATAGCATATTCTCAATATCGGCGGTGAAAAACAAACAGTTATATGTTGCTTACATACGGGCGAATTGACGAGGCTAGATCACGTTTGCTAACTAGCCAAGTTTTAACAAGGCGCTGTCGAAGCGCTTATAACGTATCTACAGCTTTTTAGTTATAATATCATTGATTTCGATACGATACAGGAAGGATACTTATACCATGTTAAAAATGATACACTATCAATATTTTAATGTAACTGATTTTACGTTATAGTTTTAGAAATCATATTTTAATAACCATAAACTAAAATAACAAATCTAAAAAACAATGTTCTTAAAATAGCATACGGAGCTGAGAGCAGATGCTAGTTTTGAATTATACCGTTATACACGCGGCAGTTAGCCGCGTATTATCATAACCAACTGATGTGTACTCTTGCATATTTAAACACAAGAATGACGAAATAGCTTAAAAAAGCGACACTAGTTTAGCAATATGTTTATAGAACGAAACCTGTCGAACTAGTATCCTGATTCTGAAGCTTAATTCATTAATAGGAATCCATATAAACCCCGAGTGCTATAGAATGGCATTATCTATAGATATCGCTGATTAAATACAAAGGGCCATAAACTAATATTCCTTTTTTTTTGCAGAAACGTCATTAAATGTTTTTAAAATTATTTTTTTGTTCTTGTTAATCACAAATCGTCATCTCCTTACTCTTATCCAAACTAAATAGGGTCGGCACAACATGTTTTCCTTTTCCACTCTCCTCTGCTCAGATGTCATCTCAGTATTCGTGTGAATTTATACACATCTCATTTCTCACACAATCTATCCAATCTATACCTTTTTGATCTTCGGTTTAAAGACATTTATTTCCTCAAAAGAACATAGTTCACTTATGATACTTAAACCCTAATAATCTTTATCTATACTAATCATCCAGTGTTACAGAAAGAACAAAAATCATTTATAAAATATTTCTATTGTTAAAATATTGTTGAATGAAAAAACTTAACAACATATTCCTCTACTCAGTACTCATCCATCCACAGTTATCGCGAATCTATACTAATATTATAAAGAGGTAAAGTTTGTGACGTTGTAGGGGGTAATCTCAGGAAGTACTAAACCGATTTTGAAAATTCTTTTACCAATAGAGAGCCACGTTATTTATGAATGTCATAGGCTATATATCATCACGCTAAGACCAATAGGAGCGGAGAAACAATGAAGAATATTTTAAAATCGTGGTTTTTTTTCCTTTTGAGAGCTTCCGCTGCGTGTTAGCCCAAAATAACCATTCCACACGTACGAAATCGTGGGCAGAAGCTATTAATTAATTATATTATTATTATAATATTATAAAGAGGTAAAGTTTATGTGGTTGTAGGGGGTAATATCTGGGGAGTCGGAGAAAAAATGGTCGAACGAAAACGTTTCTTACGAACGCTGCCTTAACGAAGAGAGATATATGATTGAATTCTAGAAAAAAGTTGTAGCTTGACAATGCCTATTACCGCCCAACCAAGTGGGCACGGGTCAGCTAGTTACAAATATATACCTATAATCTTATAACGGTAAAACGTATCTTTCTATGGATGAAATAATTATCAAAATCGGATCAGTAGTTCCGGAGATTATTTCCTACATACAAACATACTTTGCTTCTTTATAAGAATAGTAGAGACAAATAAAAGTGCAATTTTATGATTTCTACGAAAGACGACAAACATCTCATAAATTATTCGTCATTGTCTCAAATTTTTAACTTCGAATATTATTTTACTGTGGCGTGTTCAGAAAAGGCGTCATTCGACATAATATCGAATTAAATAATCTGTCTCAAAAATAGTTTATTCAATTTAGGTCGTGAGAAGGCGTTTATGAACGTCAATACTACCGCAGGTTCGGAAAACAACCGAATCGTCGAGAAGAACCGGCAAGAAACATAATCTCAATTTATTATACATATTTTTATTGACGTATGTACATCGCCACAGTTCACATATCGATCCACCCTATAATAAGACTTTAGATATATTAAAACCGGGTTGACACGGTGCTTGAATTTGTTGCCCTTGTATTTGAAAACCCAGTCGTAAAGCAGGCACGTAAATAATAACAATACAGGGAACCCAAATTAAACAGTCCCGAACGGTAGTCCGGTGAAGCCATAGAGTAACGAACCTACGAGTGTAAATGTAAGCGGTTTCATAATTCTATGGGTGAAGCTGTTAAGACCTTGCTAGGTCAATAGCGACGTCAGTTCTAAAAAAAAAAAAAAAAAGCAGTCCCGAACAGAAAACACACGCAGTATGTACCTACTTAGCACATTCACATTTCTCGCTAATTTATTACTATGAATGATTTCTCCTAATGTGAATTTTCCTAACAATACAATTAGGTAAATTGTATAAGTTATTTATACTAACTAACCGTGTATCAGATTTATCATCAGTGACACCTATCCCTTTTAAGTGTACGGGTGATTCTTTTTAAATATCTTATTATTTGCTTACTCTATTTAAATATTTCCGTGCAACAATTGAAACTTTTAAATCAACCGGTTTGAACTGACCTTTATTCATCAAATAAGACTTTAGAATCGTAATAGAAGCAGTAACACTCGAGGTGATCTGTATTATTTTGTTTAGATAAAACAATTTTAAAGTAGGACGATATGTCGCCCGATCATCTTGTCCCTTAATTCTTATATATATATATATATATATATATATCTATTCTTTATATATAAATTTCTTCTGTACGTGTGTATCTCACTCCTAAACGACTGGACCGATTTTGATGAAATTTTATGTGCGTGTTCCAGTGGATCCGAGAATGGTTTAGATACACAATTGGACCCGACAGGTAGCGCTGCGGTTGAATTTTAGGATTTTTATTTTTTATTATCACGGCAGGACAACGTACGCCCGGCCCGCTACTATATGTATATAGTTCTTATATTATAATTTAATTTTATATTATAAGTTAATTCTTATATATATATAGTTATTTTAGGCTAACGCTAACTTTAACCCGCGACTTCGTTTACGTAGAAAGTGAAAATATTCTTAAATAATACGTACGTTAAGCTGTTTTAGGTACCTACCTACATGACGCTTATATAGTAAGAGTGAAACATTAAAACGATAGGAAAAATTTAGCGGAAGTTCTCAAAAAAAAACACCGATTTTAAAACATTCTTCATTGGTGCTCCGTTTCTATTGCTCTTAGTTTGATACATAGCCTATATATATCCTTCCGTTAAATGAGCTATCTAACACTGAAAGAACTTTTCAAGTCGGACCAGTAGTCTTTGATATTAGCGCGTTCAAATAAACAAACTCTTCAGCTTTATAATATCAGTATAGGTAACTTATACTCGCGGTAACACTCGCATAGAAACCATTCTCTTTTATACACAAAAGTTTCGATTTACGCTACTAGAGCGATTCTCCCATAGAATAGTAATTCTAAAATACATTATATTGTTTAACTAACCTCTGCCCGCGACTTCGTCCGTGTGGAATAGTTACTTTGGACTAACGCTAGCACGCAGCGGAAGCTCTCAAGAGGAAAAAACCCTGATATTGAAACAGTCTTCATTGGTGCTCCGCTCCTATTGGTCTTAGCGTGATGATATATAGCCTATAACCTTCCTCGACCAGTAGTTCCTGAGATTACCCCCTACAACGTCACAAACTTACAAACTTTTACCTCTTTATAATATTGGCCCGGCAGACGTTGTCCCGCCCTGATTATAAAAAAATCCTTAACAAATTATATACCAAAACGTTCCTCGTGAATCACTTCATCCACTGGTGAAAACCACATAAAGATCCGTCCAGTAGTTTTTGAGTTTATCGCGAACAGACAGACAGACAGACGCGGTAGGGGACTTTGTTTTATACTATGTAATGAAGTATAGATATAGATATGTAACACTAGCTGTGCCCGCGACTTCGTCCGCGAGGAAGCTTATGTAAAAAACAGTGATTAATAAAGTCATCTGAAAGTACTACATCCTTTTACTTATCTACTTTACTCTCGTGCTTACGCCGCGTCGTCATTAAAATTACAATAACTATTGATACAGTGGACCGATTTTAATGAAACAAAGGCTAAGTTATTCTCGAAGATATTTTTTATGATTTTTTTCGTGTGGCTGTATTGTGAACCCATTACTTTAGCAGTGATGCGTGTTCATACATACAGGCAGACAGACAGACATTTCTAAAAATGATTGCAATGTATTCTATTACTTATTCCTAGGCACCTGCAACAATTTTTTTCACGAAAATCGAAAAAGTACAGGCACGTTACATTTACACTCTTATTATATGGATAGATGAATCATATGAAGCGATGGTGGTTCAGTGATTAATGTGTTAGGTTACGCGACAACCAACGTAGGTTCGAATCCTTCCGAATGAACCGGAACTTCCGGTGAAAGAAAACATTGTCACGAAACCATAGTACGTTGGAGATGCTTTTTATAAGCTCTCCTGGCTACCTACCACCCTCAAATTAAAAATATGTCGCCGAAAATTTATAGGCGTGTTCTGACAACTCTTGAACTACATCATTAAAAATCACATGAGATTGTTGTATACTATCACTACATATTATAATAAAGTCCTGTCACGTTGGTCTGTCTGTTCGCGATAAACTCAAAAACTACTGAACGAATTTTCATGCGGTTTTCATCAATAGATAAAGCGAATTAAGAGGAACGTTTAGTTATTTGTCAAGTTTTTATTATTATCAGGGTGCACCAGCGTCTGCCGGGCCCGCTAGTGTATTAAAAAAGGGTATATTTAAAAAGAAAACAATTCAGATAAAACATTGCATCGTAATGTAACTAGTAGTAATTTCACATCGACTTCATTTTAACCACATATTCAGTATATGACTTTACGAACATACTAAAAACAGAAGCCCACAAGAAATCAGAAAAAAAAACAGAGAAAAAACTATAAATAGAAATCGGTTTGGTAACTTTCGGGTTTGCAAGCCAACGTACAGACTGACAACGACGTTACCTTTTATAATATGTAAGGATAAATCACATGTTCCGTCCGTAAACTTAATTTAAGTACGGCTTCACGTATCTTATTTTTATTAATTACATGTTCTATGAGCACAGTTTAGTACATGTTTATGACATATCGGGTAAAATGTAGAATACGCAGTTACGATAACTAAATCCCAACTAAAATTGTAAACGCGACAGTAAGTTTGTTACACTCTCACACCTTAACTATTCAACAAATCATCGTGATACTTTCCATAACCGTTATCAGGAGGTACAGAAAAGAATAAAATAGGAACTTTTCATGAAGAACAAATCATATCTACACTAACGCGAGCGAAGCCGCGAGCATAACTAGTATTTCATAAAGTTCGTAAAAAAGGTCCAACATGAGGTGCTGTGTACGCTGTCTAAATTGATAATAACGGTACAAATAAGTCAATATTGTCACACAAGAAAAACCGCGGGTCAATGCTAGTTCGATCCAATTCAGTATTGTGACCAAATTTATAACCAATTCTAGATGCAAACAAATCTAAACACAAAGCTAGTATTAAAAAAATTATTTCACACTTTCTTGTAGATAAATTAAAATTAAGTCTAATTGTACTTTATAACTGGTAACATATATAACTGTTTAATAAAATATACATATCTTCACAAATAATTATCACCTTATTTGTATTTACTACATAATTATAGACAAATCCTTTTTAATATTCATCCAGTAAAGAATATAACTTAGTAATCTTGTAATATGTACTGGACATTTAAATTTTGAAGTAATAAAAACTTTCTTTAATTTGTGTATAAATTCAGCGATTATAAAATATTTTAAGGATTTATAAGTAACCTGCATTGTACTTTTCTTAATATATTAAAAATAAATCGCAGCCAACGCCACGAGCGTTCGCTTGTATCTAGCCATACGTCCACACTCAGTAACAGTCGCAACTAAAATGAACACGGTCAACTCCGTGAACGTTCCAAAGGAAAACACTTACCTTATAAACTATTTTTACATCCGATTTAAACTAATCACAGCACAATTATATTGCAATACTAATAATTTCGTCGATTCAACCTTTCATTGTATGATTATGTCGAATCGTGATCAAATTTTACACGACACCCGTTAGCTCTTTGAGAACACAAAACAAAATGGCGAGAAGCGGCACTGGCGGACGACGCAATGTGACGATGCATCCACGAGTGCGATAAAGATAGATGTTATCGCTCTCTTTTACACCAGGTCCTACTCGAGCACGTCACGTTCATTTGTTCATTTCTGTAGTACGCGTTGGTGCCGTGAGACGTCCGTTCGAGTAACGAGTTTCTAAATTAATTTTTGTCATGAATAATTTAACTTGTTTTAAAATTATTACCATGTAATGTGTATCAAATTACACATATAAACGAGAGTAGCTTTTTTCTTTAAATAGACTATGTAGGTATTTCCTTTTTTTTTATAACATTACTATGCCATAATTGTTATTGTGTAAATTGTCTACTCTGTCCATGCATATTATTATTCTTTATGTTTATTAAAGTTTAATCCATAAAACAGTTATTCTATAATTTATAATGAGGAATATTCTAGAAACGTGGGTAATGTCAAACAAAACTAGACATTATTTTAACTTAGCTAAAGTTGAATCTAATTTTAACTGCTGAGATTATTAACAATGACCTAACACATAGTTTGAAGGGGAAATCAAGTAGGTATGCGCTTTAGTTCGACGTGTACTATCTACGAATACAGAATCATGATGATATTTTAACAGCTCTTTGATGAATTATACATATTACTGGCCACGGAATGTTTCATTTCTATTCAATTCGTTGTAAATGGGTTATTTTATACTGTTTCCACATAAGTATATATTCCAATTATGATATTAAATATTGACTAAAATGTTTTCCATCTATATTTACTTGTTATATTTAGATATTAGTGATTTCTTACAAGGATTTTACCGTACCATCACTTTCATTCAAGGTGAGGATCCGGAACCACACTTTGATAAATTTTTCTTTGTCGGTTGCCGAATATCATTTGGAAGTATTGTTACTTTATTTACACCATTTTTACGAAACCTTGTTTTATTGTGATTCGCATTATTTCAAAAATTTAATGTGACTGAACTCCTAAACGGCTTGACAGTTTAGATGATTTTTTTTGTGAGTGTTCAGATGGATTCAAGAATGATTTAGATTTACAATTGGATCCGGCAGGTGGCGCTGTGGTTGTATTTTAGGATTTCTTTTATTATCAAGGCAGGACAACGTCCGTCGGCCCGCTAGTAATTATATAAAAATTACTTATAATTTTCATTTATCTTATTTTAAAAAAAAAAGCTAAAATATATTAGTGACTAGCTGAAATCCGCGTCTTCGCCTGCACCGTTTATTATTTTAACAATCTATGTACAAACGAAAAAACATAAAAATTGAAATCAAAGATATACTTTGCTTGCAAGATTTCTTAAATATTTTATAGTGCTTATAAAAACTCTAGTTTTTTTAAAACTAATCACTTTATATTAAATGACGTTATCGTGATATTTTTTTAGATAACGAACAAATGTCTAAGAAATAAAAAATATCGCAATTTATCCAATAGTTTTTAGATGATGCGCGAAAAACTGTAGACCTCTTATCATTTTATTTATTTGGATCAGTTATACTCAACGTTTTTCATTAAATAGATACACGTTTCACTCATGGTTTTTTTTTTCTCGAACTGACTACGCTATTTACCTAGCAAGGTCTTAACAGCTTCACCGGACTACAAAGTCGCGGACTGCAAACTATATAAGGTTATCATGAAGCAAAATGCAATGGGGACTAAATTGTGAAAACACCTGTTTACTAAGATTCCTCCCACATTATTTTCAACGAAACGCACCGCGATCGAGTTGTCTACGGATTATTTCATTTAATCAGCGTGCTCAAAGTTTTTAAGATGGCCGCGAAATTTTCAATAATTGAAAATAAAATAACATCTGATAGGCTAACTACAAAGGCACAGGCGGCCGCAGGTTGAGTATAACTGATATAGATAATTCACCGATAATTATAAACGATGTTGAGTCACATCTGTGTGTATATTTTTTCTGTGAAGGGTATAATCGTGTAAGAGTCGTGTACAGTTGGTGCATAAATAACCGAATGACGTAACAATCATGGCGGCCGTTCGTGGCTCCTCCGAACTTAGTCGCGTTTGATATGTGATTTTATTTTAAAATAATTTTCAGTTCCAGAGACTGTACAACTCGATTGTATTAAAATTATTTCCATCTTGAATAATACTAGGTATTAGTACGTAACATAAATAAACTAACTAAAATATCAAGTTAAAATTTCTTCCAAAATAATAACAAAAATTTTTTGCTCGAATAAGAGTGCGCTCAAAACCTGCCGCAAAAACTCCCCGATTTACATACGTAGCTATAGTGATACGATAAACTTATCATTTTGCAAATTAAACCTTAATTGAATAATTTAAAATTGCTTTTATAAGGACGCAAGCGACGCGAGACTATAGTTATGCGATAAACTTATGATTTTGTAAATTTAACCTTACCGGAATGATTTAAAGTTGTTTTTACAAGGACGGAAGTGAGGCGAGACTCTTTGAAATTACTGCATAATGCACTCGTTTTTGTGAGACTTCTTGGATTTTTGTATATCAATGCTCTATGTATTTAGTTTTTTGTCTTGATCTATTTATAATCTAAGTTATAGTGTTGTCACGGGACTTTCACTGGCAGATTGTGGTTTATCGGCTGAGTGCCTTAAGCGCTCGCCTTAGTAGTCCGGTGAAGCTGTTAAGACCTTGCTAGGTCAATAGCGTAGTCAGTTCGAAAAAAAAATCTTGACCTATTTGGATACATTCGTAAGATAAACTAGTTATCTTAAAATAAGCGCCACATGTTTATATTTAATTCTCTGTTTTATTTAATGGAATCGTAATGCCATTGTAGAATTATAAATAAATCCATAAGAAATAGAATTAGTTGCAACTTTTACAGTATAATGGAATGTCAGAATAATCACAATTACTCTGAATTGTAGTTCCGGAACCACACACAACGGGAATAGTTTCAATTACACTATCAATTAATATACACTATATAAAGTAATATCATAAGTGAATAATGTTTTTGGTAAGTAGCAATATATAGATACTATCTTCCACCCGCGACTTCGCAGCGGAAGCTATCGAACAAAAAACGATTTTAAAACATTCTTCATTGGTGCTCCGCTCCTATTAGTCTCAACGTGATGATATATAGCCTATAGCGTTCCTCGATAAATGAGCTATCTAACATTAAAATATTTTTTCAAATCAGACCAGTAGTTTCCGAGAATAGCGTGTTCAACCAAACAAATAAACCTTCCAGCTTAATAATCTATACTACAATAAAACTGTAGCAAGGTCAAATCTGTACATTAAATATTTTTTGAAAATTTTTATCGGGGTAGACTTTGTTATCGATATAGAAGCCAAAAATAATCTTTTTACAATTTTTGTCTGTCTGTCTGTCTGTCTGTCTGTCCCTGTGAACACGCATCACTCTGAAAGTACTGAACCGATTTTGACGAAACTTGGCTCAGTGATAACTAATATTACGAGATTACATCTAGGATACTTTTTATCTCATAAAACGCAAGGGATTCTCCAGGATCTGCCTGTTTGTCTGTCCCTTTGAACACGTACCACTCTGAAAGTACTGAACCAAGTTTGACGAAATTTGGCACAGTGATAACTAATATTACAAGGTTACATCTAGAATACTTTTTATCTCATAAAACGTAAGGAATTCTCCAGGATAACGGACGAAAGTCAAAAATTTGTAGTTAATGAAATTTTTGACGGATTTTGGTAAATTTTCATTGCGCTATATATAGCAGACAGATTAGCTTAAAAGATAAGCTATATTTCCCTAAGTTACTTTAAAAAAAATACCAAAACAAAAATCACCAGGATTCGAACCGTCGGCTCCGGCGGACCATATAATGTCCAGTACGTTATAACTGAGCTACGGCTATATGACATTTCTATGCGTAATTATCAACCACATAAAATATGTGTAAACGAAACTGTCACTTATATGTTGTTACATTTATTTTTTTGTATAAAAAATGTTTGCTAAACAAAGGTGACAAGATTTTTTCCTAAAACATAAACCTAGATAATAGTTACATTGCATTGTAGAAGATGAATCTCAACTAGAGTTCTATCAGTACGTGTGTTGTTTCGATTTTTGTTAAATTAGTTTTCTAAATGTTGTTGAGTCTTGAAGTAGTTGGGTTCAGGTTTGTTAATCTAAGATTAAAATAAATCAGTTGAGGTGTATGCAGTTATTTTTTTTTTCTCGAACTGACCACGCTATTGACCTAGCAAGGTCTTAACAGCTTCACCGGACTACTGTTTGCAGTTACTATGTTGTATTTATACTAATATTATAATTAGTGGTAAAGTTTTGTTTTCGAGGAATGCTTGGTACCTACTACTGATCCGATTTCAAAAATTTTTTCACTGTTAGAAAGGTATATTATCCCAAGTTCAGTATCTCAGTAAAAAAGGTGGTTTGTATGTCAAAAGTAAAATAAATGTGACCAAATTAAAATTGAATGCAGATTTCACGTATACTTTACAAATTCTTACAAAACAAACAACTAAAACAAAATGGAAATTTAATGTAGATAAAGTTCAACTTTTACAGTATGTTACGTGATGAAGTTACAAGGGGTACTGGGAAGACATTTATCGGCAATATATGTAAGTTAGTTTTGATCTTCACTTTGATGACACTACTTTAGGTAATGCTGCGAACAGATTCTAGGCTTATTTTAAAAGATTTCTAACATACCAACTGGGTATATGTTTGAGTGAGTCCCTGGATAGTTTGGATTCACGATTGGAAGTGCTGGATAACGCTGCAATAGGGTTTTAGGTTTTTTAAGATTATTTGCGTTTAAAAATACAATTGAAACCGGTAATAACCGATTTGGTGCAGACGAAGTTGCACGGGTCAGCTAGTATTAGTATATATGCAGTTATTTTTTTTTTCTCGAACTGACCACGCTATTGACCTAGCAAGGTCTTAACAGCTTCACCGGACTACTGTTTGCAGTTACTATGTTGTATTTATACTAATATTATAATTAGTGGTAAAGTTTTGTTTTCGAGGAATGCTTGGTACCTACTACTGATCCGATTTCAAAAATTTTTTCACTGTTAGAAAGGTATATTATCCCAAGTTCAGTATCTCAGTAAAAAAGGTGGTTTGTATGTCAAAAGTAAAATAAATGTGACCAAATTAAAATTGAATGCAGATTTCACGTATACTTTACAAATTCTTACAAAACAAACAACTAAAACAAAATGGAAATTTAATGTAGATAAAGTTCAACTTTTACAGTATGTTACGTGATGAAGTTACAAGGGGTACTGGGAAGACATTTATCGGCAATATATGTAAGTTAGTTTTGATCTTCACTTTGATGACACTACTTTAGGTAATGCTGCGAACAGATTCTAGGCTTATTTTAAAAGATTTCTAACATACCAACTGGGTATATGTTTGAGTGAGTCCCTGGATAGTTTGGATTCACGATTGGAAGTGCTGGATAACGCTGCAATAGGGTTTTAGGTTTTTTAAGATTATTTGCGTTTAAAAATACAATTGAAACCGGTAATAACCGATTTGGTGCAGACGAAGTTGCACGGGTCAGCTAGTATTAGTATAAAGTAGTCGTCACGGCGGAAGTTATCCCGCTCTGATAATTAAAAAAAACTTGAAGTCAGACATATGTTGTCGCTGACTTTTTTGTAGGCATTATCAAGCTCTACAAATTTTCTCTAGAACTCAATCATATATCTCTTATATTTAAGGTAGCGTAAGAAACGTTTTCGTTCGACCGTTTTTTCTCCGACTTAGTTTGCAAATCCGACTACTACAAAAAAGTCTTTTCATTTTTCGGATAGATATATAGCCTATGACACTCACAAATAACGTGGCTTTCTATTGGTAAAAATATTTTCAAAATCGGTTTAGTAGATCCAGAAATTACTCCCTACAACGTTACAAATTCACAACGTCATAAACTCACAACCTTTACCTCTTTGTAATATTAGTATAAGCATATTAGTATAGATATATAATATAGAGCATACGTGAGGATATATAAATTTCAGATTCCTATAATAATATATTCTCATTTTTTTTTTCGAACTGACTACGCTATTGACCTAGCAAGGTCTTTACAACTTCACCGGACTACTAAGGCGAGCGCTTAAGGCACTCAGCCGATTTTATTTTGACAACTAGCTCAAGAATGCGCGGCACACTATGACTTGGGCTGTTACCTGATACATGCAATTCGCGACTTATCTGAGCTAACCTAAGCTTCATACATATATGAGTTGTTGAAACATATATGTGTACCAAGCATACATACCTCAACAACTCTTAAATATATTTCGTGTCGGATAATTTTCTAAACTATTTCAGTTTCATAAGGGAAAAAAATAAAAATAATACCCCTCCACTTGCATGTGTAAGCGTGTATGCGTGCACGTGTGTGGAGGTGATATGTGTAATGTTGTCACAGTGATGTAAGATTTTGTCACTGTGTCGCGCGAGCAGCGAACTCAAGGGCTCCACGCCGAGGGAACGGACATAGGCTTGAGCCGCTGCCGAGGGGGGCCTAGTCTGGTGTGTTGGTACTGATCGTTCACTGCCGTTATTTGATCGGGAGGGTCGGTAAAAATATGTCGCGGACGGCTTTTACAACGCGCAGCGTTGGGTACGGGTTCGTATTTTGCGGCGGATACCATTAACGGACTGGGATGATTCGCGGCTTTTTCAAAATAACTAATCGTAAGTGATTTTATGTACGCCCAGATAGAAGGCATCTCCAGGTCCCTATGGAGATCGACTCTCCGGACGTACCACGGGGCACGGGTCACTTTACGTAAAACGCGGTTTTGAAGAACCTGCAACTTATGAAAATTATTTTTCAACATATGCGCTAAAACGGGACTGCTATATGTCATCACGGGACGGATCCACGTCTTATACAAAGTGAGCTTGTGTCTGAGGGACATCTTACTCCTATGACAAAGCAACGGATGGAGGCGACCCAAAACCGTAGCGGCTTTGTTTCGACGCTAATATTCTAATTTGTATTTTATTAAAAGGTTTACAATCTTACGCGCTTGACATTGACGGAAATGTATATGATATATAGATTTACTAAGGAAATTAAAGTACTCTCTTCACATTTTATAAAAAAGAACTATGTCTTGAATGCATTACAATAGCGTGGTGCAATTACTGATTCATCGATCGGTTAGGTGTATGAATAGGACCTATAAATACAATAGCATATCAACAGTGTTTTTTTAGGTGTGTGCCATCCGATGTGTGACTTTCAAGTGGAATTTATAAACAACTACTTATAAATTCCTTTCTTTCTTGTAGGGATGGCGATCTGAGATCAATTAATCGAATTATCAATTTTGAGACTGAAAAAGAACGAATACTTTAATCGATTTTAAACATCGAACGATCTTTGACACTATAAAATCGTGATGCGATATTTTCTATGTAGATAAAAGTAAAACCATAGTATAACTTTAAAAAATCGAAAAATGGTCATCAAAAAAGAAAAAAAAATTAAGTCATCGATTTTTCCATGAATCGATTCCACAGCCCACAATTCAGATCAATTCAAAAATCGAACTTTTACGAAAAATTGGCATCCCTACTTTCGTCATTTGAATTTCTCTCTCCACACCTTCTGAATGGAGTTGCCAGATCATATAAAATTGATACAAATTTGTATAATTTGATAATTTAGTTCCAACTTGTTAAAAAGATCGATTCGTATAATTTGATACAAAAATAAAAAAAATCAAACTATTTTTTGCAAGAATTCAAATTACATGTTGCATTTTCAATGTTATTCATCAATATTATCTTCATAGAAAAAATTCATTATGCGAAAAAATAATTATTATATGGTTGCGCCGCTTTATGTATATTTGAAATTCCCGCATTATGGATTAAATCACGCCACTTTGAAGCCCGACCAATTAATTGCGATCAGATTACGCCACCAGCCCCGCTTCCCCTTACTATGGCACATGCTTATATAAGGTAGCGCAACGTCCGCGCCGCCAGAAGAACGCCCACGCCGCCCTCGCGGAGCGGTCTTGTCGCGTACGTGTTTGCTCTGCTGGAAACTCTCTCTTTCCTGCACGCAAGACGCACGTCGTGACGCCCATAGGCGGTGTGCTCACTAGCGCCGCCCTGTTGCTACGGCAACTTCGGGCAACAGTATGAAAAAAGGCCCTTTTCAGGGCCAAACGATCTCTAAAAATGTACCGACCACTAACACGAACATGGAATCTGAACACTCCACTATGATGACCACACGCACCCACTCGGACTCTGAGGTTAGTTTTATACAAAGCACCCGGTCACAACCAGCAACACCTGTTGAATATAGGCCTCCGCCGTCATCCCCCGATGACGACCAGCCTAACCTGAACCTCCAAATGCATGAGAAAGATAGGGTATTGATGGCCCAACTTAGAAAACACGAGTCCCTATCACTACCGATGATAGAATGGATGAACATCTACCAGCGCATTAGAGAAGCAGAAACAGGGGGTAAAGAACTACCCCCTGAAGATAAGAAAACCCTAACCCTTACGTTCAATAAAATACTTGGTCTACAAGGGGTATCGAAAGACACCACTAAAATTAGCCCGCTCGGACGCGCGGAAAGGAGGGCACGAGAGGATGACGACTCTGATTCCGATAGGACGTGCCCCAAGTCACGCACCCACCCTGCCGTTCGGAAAAAGCACCCCTCAACATCGACAAGTGACAGAGAGGATGCTCCCTTACACCCCCAACCACTACCACAGCGACCAAAAGTGCAGAAGACACCCGTGCATACAACAGCACCGCCCACCAGACCCAGAATTGTCATTCCGTCGCCGGCAAGTCGCGAAAAATCGCTGACCCCGACGCATTCAGCCTCGCAGCCCCCTACGAGAGCAGCCACACAGGTTGAGAGCTCGACCAATAGGAGGCCGACGAGCTCGAAAACCACCGCACCGGTGTCGTACGCGACAGCGGTGACTCCGACAGAGGCGCGGAAAAACGCTGGAACTAAAAACAGCGAGTCACGCCAGCCAATGAGAGAGGCTACGGAACCCAGGGCGAAACGCCCGACCAATGAGACGGCGGTTCCGTCAACATCTGCGAGCGTCCCGCAACCGATGCCCCCGATTAACAAGGAGGCAACGATAATATTGGAAAAAGCCGCAAATAGAAAATATCCCCCTATTGTAGTTGAAGAGTTACCTGACTGGTATCAACACCTTGCAGACATCTCAAAGAGGCTTGGCAGAGCCGCTAACGCCCGCCCCTTTGGGGATGGTATCAGATTCTTCCCTGAAGACGAGAATGAATATAGGCTCGTGCAGAAATACTTCACGGAAAAAGAAGACTCCGACGGTATTAAATGGTATTCATATTCCTTACCGGAAGAGATGCTACTTAAAGTAGCGATTAAGGGGTTACCCCCCAAAACAGGTCCGGAGGATCTGAAAGCCGCCCTAGTCGAAAAAGGCGTATCCCCGGTGCTCGCCAAATACATCAAAGCGCGAGGAGGGCACCCTGGAGGCGTCTTTTTCGTTGCATTGAAGAAAGATGAATACACCACATCAATCATCTATAATATCGATGAACTGATGTTTATCAGAAGCCCCAAAATAGAGGCATGGCGCGCGAAGACTGGCCCCGCGCAGTGCCATAAGTGCCAGCAGTTTCGACACAGCTCGTATAACTGCCACAAAGAGCCGGCATGCGTCAGGTGTGGCGGCCCACACCTCGCGCGAGACTGCGATAGGCCTCGAGAAGAACCGCCCACATGCGCAAACTGCAAAGGACCCCACCCGGCGAACTATTCTTCGTGCCCAGTGTACCGCAAGGAGGCCCGCAATAAGCGAGCCAGCACGGTCGCGATGCACAAAGGAACGAAGACGCGACCTAACATAGAAAAAATAAGCCAGCAGGATCACCCAACCGTGACGCACAACATGGTTGAGGAGACAACCCAAGCCTCTCTCATGGCCCCGGCAAACGATGCCAGGCAATCGCGGCCCGAGAAGGCATCGAGAGGGGCGAGGCAAAAACAACGCAAGAAAAGCAAGAGCAAAACCACCGTCTTGGCCTCGGAAGACGCGTTCAGACACGAGTGCATGCAGGGAATAGGCAAACTAGTCCCGATTATTAATGATATTGCCGGAAGGAGCGACCTACGCCCGCTCCTCTCCTTACTAGTAAGCCTCATTAACCAAATAATAGCCGCTTATGGATAGCACACCATTCAGGATCGTTTACTGGAATGCCCAAGCACTCAGAGATAAGAAAAGACTACTCGAATATTTTCTACGAGAGCATAGAGTAGACGTGATGCTGATCTCAGAGACCCACCTGATGCCAAGAATAAATTTTAGGGTGTCAAACTATTTTATATATAGACAAGATGAGGCCACAGCAGAGGGGAGAGCCTACAGAGGACTGGCGGTGCTTGTTAAGCGCTCACTAGTACACCAGTGTATCCCCTACGTCGAGCTCCAGTCGCTCTACGCGTTGGGGGTCCTGGTAAGTGCGGCAGGCCGCGCTACCAGGCTGTTCGCCATATACCGCCCTCCAAATCAGCCTACAACTGCTCTTACTAGAGATATCGATTTCTTGATGCAGTCACCCGCGCCCACGATCCTGGCGGGTGACTTCAATGCAAAGAATCGCTGCTGGAACTCATCGATCACCACTGCCACAGGAAGACTTATTGAGCAACACGCGGAAGATGAGGGCTACGATATTGCCGGGCCCGATCAACCTACCCAGCATAGGTCGGGGTCGCAAGACGTACTCGACTTCGCAATCCTCTCCGGGTTGAACGCTACGCCACGCCAGACAGTCCTGCCAGATCTACCATCCGATCACCGCCCGGTTCTGATGGAGCTAGATATAACACCCACTAGAATTTATTACTCCAATTCTCGCACCATCACGAACTGGAGCGAGTACGTGAGGATAATTGAGCAAGCGACACCTACTCGCAGTATGTCTACAGCACAAGACGTCGATTGGTTGACAAAGGAGTTGACTAGCTGCCTACAAAGGGCAGCCGCACAGTCCTCCCGCGTGGTCACCACAGACAGAAGGCTACCGCCGCTACCAGATAGCATAATGAGTCTCATTAAAGAGAAAAGGGCGCTTAGACGCGTGTGGCAGCGCACTAGGTGCCCCACCACTAAAATGAAACTCAACAGACTGACCGAGGAAGCAAAAACTCGATTAGACGTATTTGCTAATCAATCGTGGCAGGCGCACATCGCGATTGAAGGCGAAAAACTACCAACGCTACACAAACTGTGCAAAAGCCTGGCTAAAACCCCGGAGCCGGTCCGCCCATTGCACGTCAATGGCCAGCTCTATTTCTCAGCTCAGGAGCGAGCCGAGATCTTTGCCGATGCATTGGAAGCCCAGTCAGAGCCTAATCCGGCAATAGACTACCAGCACGAATTAAAAGTGCAACAATTCTTACAAAACCACTCAATGGAATCGAACACCACTCCTAGACGCGCAGACCAGACGTACTACATCTCACCCAGGATGGTACAGAGGGCGCTGCATAACCTCAATCCACGGAAGGCACCGGGTAGCGATAATGTCACCAACAGTATGCTACGTCAACTGCCGACGAAAGCGGTAGTCGCACTCACCCGTTTGTATAATGGCATCCTGCGTACCGGATATTTTCCGGAAGAATGGAAAACGGGTATCATAATAATGATCCCGAAGGGAGGAAAAAATACAAAAGATCCCGAAAATTATCGCCCAATCACGCTCCTGAAGACAATGGCGAAAGTCTTCGAGAGATTACTCCTGTCGGCGATCAAGCCGGCGGTTCAACTTAGGCCGGAACAATTCGGCTTCAGAGAGGATCACTCCACCTCACTGCAACTCGCTAGAGTGATCGACGCGGCCGTGAAATGCCATGCTAGGAAGGGATACGTAGCGGCGGTGTTCCTCGATATGCAAAAGGCATTCGACCGCGTCTGGCATGAGGGGTTGCTGTATAAACTCCTGACAGCCACCACCATCGATGACAGACTATTTAAAGTCATTAGATCTTTTCTACAGAATAGAAAAGCCGTAGTAAAAGTGGAAAAATCCTACTCGAGAGAGATACAACTGCGGGCGGGGGTGCCACAAGGCAGCTGCCTCTCCCCCCTCCTGTATGCGCTCTACACAGATGACATCCCGGTCGCCGGCAAGGCGGAGCTGGCTCTATTTGCCGACGACACGGCGTACATGGCTACATCCATAAACCGCAACAGAGCGGCGGCTCTCCTCCAGCCTACTTTGGATGCCCTGCCAGACTGGCTGGATAAATGGAGGCTCAAACTTAATGTGAAAAAGACGCAGGCGATAGTCACGCGAATCGCCAAAAACCAGCCACCACAACTCAAGCTCCAAGGTGAAAGCATCCCATGGCTCCATAGCGTTAAATACCTGGGGGTCATAGTAGACAGAAACCTAACTTTCAGGCAACAGGCTGAGACAACGCTGGCGAGCGCCAGAAGGGCGAAGTGGGCACTGAGGTCAATCCTAGGGTCAGGGCTGCCCCTCCGCACCAAACTGGGTATCTACAAAACCTATATCAGGTCGCGGCTCACATATGCCGCGCCCGCCTGGTACGGTTGCCTTGCCGACACCTATAAAAAGAAACTCCAGTCGTTCCAAAGCACGATCATGCGAATCATCGTCTCGGCGCCGCGCTACGTGGCAAATCGGACGATTGAGAGAGACCTCCAGATGGAGAGTCTGGACGCACACATTAAGAGACTTGCCGTAAAAATGTTCGGCAGAGCCGATGCGTCGGCGCACCCCCACCTCAGGGGAATTGCGCCACTGCATGCAAGGCCGCCGGACAGAGGATACATATCGGATCGCTCAAGAGGAACGAGAAGGCGCAAAATCATCTGCAGGCCACAACTGAGAGAGCTCACACAACAGTGAGCACCTATCACCATAGAGGCTTGCCCCTCTAGAGAGGGCGCAGCCTCGGAATAAACAAGAACCGTCCGTTGTAGCGGATCGAGAAGACACTACCGCCAGAGGGGTTTCCCTGACGCGGTTTCCCCGCACGCGTGAACCACTCACGTGCGCGAGAAGAGCCCAAAGGCGAAGGCGCCGCCAGTTGTTCGACTGCTATCGTCAGTGTTGTCCGCGCCGCGTCACAGTGTTGTGGCCCGCGCCGCTCACGTCGGGCGCGCGGCCACTGCCAGTGTTCGACTGCTGTCGTCAGTGTTGTTTGCGCGCCGCATCGAGATTGTTGTGACCGCGCCGCATGCTAATAGTTTGAGTTTTCGCATGGTCGAATGAGAAATAAACGCATCGCTACATACGTGCCGACATATATTATAAACAATAAGTATTGTGTGGGAGAAGACCCAGTGGAAAGAAACGAGAATCACCTAGCCGGCTAGCCACGTGGAAACTGCAGCGCCGCGAGGTATGTGCCAAGTTTCCTTCCTACCCTTGTCTCCCTCTTCGTAGCTGATCGCAATAGTTGAATATCAAATATAGCACCCCCGCAAATACAGTCCACTTAAATTTAGCATAGAAACACCCCGCACGCATGCCCCCCGGTGGCGTCGAAAACGCAACGGCGCCACCATTGTATGTATCATAATATAATAATAATGGTTTTTTTTATTTAATGATACTCAAACTTAGCAGAGTTAGAATACACTTTAATACACTAGAAATTTGTAACTAAAAATATTAATACACAATTTTACCGATATCTCAATGAAACTAAATTTTTTAATTGGTATATTTACCAATATCGATAGCGTATTTATCAGTATTTTGATACTTCCGTTATCTATAATAAACTACATAAATTATCAGATAATACCAGAGTACGCTCCTTTCAAGTGTCAGGACGTCTAGGTAAAGATAGAGATGTGATTTATTGCGATTTTTACTTAACACGCTAAGCGCGAAATAACGAATTTTATTTTGTGTTCGATAGATGTTGCTATAATTATAATTACCCAAAAGCCCCTAAATTAAATAATAAATAAACAAAAAAAATAAAATAAAAGCGATTTATTATATTTGGCGTTAAATGAAATACCTACGAAATATAATGGCCAATCATTGTTGTAACAAAAATAGCATTTGGCAATAAGCGTTAAAATTTATAAATCGGGCTATAAATATTTAGTGTTTAATCAGTGAAATATATTTTGATGTGATTAGTTTTCGTTTACAAAATTGACAGTAATTAAAGTACCACATTTGTTTCCATTTTTACTTGATATTGTTAGTATTTGGTTTTTTAATACGTTATATTAGATAAATACAAATATTCGATGTATGTTGGTTTCTATGGTGCATTTTATCATGTTTTCAAAATAAATTGTAATGTTTGGACTACACCAATGAATTTCGATCATCCTTATGGTCGATAGAATTCAATTATCTAATACAAATGTTAGAGTTGTTGAAAACGAATTAGCACAAAGTACAAATTCATGTTTTACCCTGCATTCGCTGAAACACTCTTTATGTGTCTCCCACGCATCATTTGTATTGTGGATTTTATTTTATACAAGCATTCGTATGCGACTTGTTGCGTTTGTGTCCATAGGATTATATTTGCCCAGAACCGGACCCTAGTTATATTTATTAAAAAAAGTTGGCAAAGTTATTTGCCACTGAAAAGTAAAGTATCTGCCGTTAAAATAGGCCCAACGATTTCAGAGATTCGCCGGAACAAACAAAAAGATGGACAAAACTTTTAAAACTTGTTATTTTTTATTTAAATACCGTGTATACCTTCATATTCATTTAGTAAGTTATTATTTTCACAATAAACAGAGATTTTTTTTTTATTTACATAATTAGATCATATCAACATTAGCACATTTAAATAAACAGTTACTATAGCTACATATTTATTTTGTTTTAGACTCGACAATAACACAATTTGCACTAGGATTATTTTATTAATACTTTTTCGTGTGACATTGTAATAACTTAATTTAGGAATGATAACATTGCAGGAGCTTCGGGCTCACTACTATAAGATTCAAGACTGACATGGACAGCGTAATAATAATACTCGGAGTGTGTAAAATAGACTGTTTATTAATATGACCATATAAGATGTTAATAGAGACGTGCTCATTCATTTGTTTGAACGACATTCTATTTACAATATATACAAAAGTTTCAGCCAGTCTGCCAAAGAGGATGACATACTCGGTAGCTACAACAATAGTGAAATTTAATGATTAAATAACGTTAACTAGGGTTATGATATTACAATAAACATTATTATTTTTATTCTTTATAGTTTTACAAATATTCCACTTGTGACGTCTAATATAGAATATTCACTGGTAAATTAAGGACTAGACCCTATATGATAATATAAGCTCGTCCAGTTACTATAACCAATTTCATTAATGTTAAGACTGAGTAACCGTGACGACAAACCAGAGCTGCACTATTCTCAGGAATTATCATTGTCATAGCATATCCAATAATCACTAAAAAATATAAATCTAGCATCTGAAAAAGAAGGTAAAAATAGTATATTTAATGACACATAAATCTAATTGGTTGTGTGGGTTTACCGAAGAGTTTGAGAACAAATTTAATGTATCAAGTTCAACCTCATTGAAGATACATAAGCATCTTAAAAACATGTTAAAACGCTTCGAAGCAACTGTATAGTTCCAGGAAGATTGCTTAAGAAAGATACAGTGATTCCAAGTCTACAAAATCTTAGGATTATAGAGATATTCAATCGTGAACTTGGAGGAATACTCTCCAACTTACACCTTTTGTAGGTTTACCTCATATCAGAAGCAATATACACATAAGATTTAAAGTACTTGTTCACATTATTTTTCTCTATGAAAGTAAACAGCAATCTTAAAGAGGTTTTCATGTACGAATTAACTGTTTTCTAAATTTTATTTATGATGACGTAATTACCTATTGTAAGATTTAGTAGTCTAACCCAATACTTCTAAACATGTCAATCTTTTAACCGTTTTTCATTTTTCTTTAACAGCTGATAACGTTTGTAAAATAATAAATGTTATCTATTAAAAAAAATATTTATATAATTAAATATTAAACACCTAAGATTACATCATCATCGAGTGGCTCAGCTTTAAACAAGTTATCATGAATGTTCACAGACATTTCTGAAGTAAGCGCGGAACCATGAGTTTTGGAAAACCCAGGTACTGGAGTATTTGGAATATCAGACGATAGGACATTTGATTCAGCAACTTGCAGGTTTCCTACATGCAAAGTAGACGTTGGACCTCTAAGCAGGTTTTCTAATACTGGAGTAGATATCATAGCGACTGGTTGAGGAGTATAAAGCATTTTACTAGGTCCAGGCATATCTTTTCTATCATCATGAACTTCGATATGGGAAGGTTTATTTTCGGTTTCTGTAAGGTGCATTAAATATTCGAAGTCTAAGACATTTTTATTTATACCTAGTAAAGGATCGGCGCTTTTTTCACTCAAACCATCTACATTATAACTGACAAGAGGAACAGAGTCGTCCGAGTTAACAACGTTCGGAATCAATGAATTTTGGTGTGTCGATACATATTCAATACCATCGTCTTCAGGTTTTGAGTTATTTTTTCTTTTCGATGCCTTTAATTTTTTTCTAGTACGTCCTGTTTTAATTTGTTTTGCCATATCTTCTCCATATGTAGCCTTTCTTTTTGTGGTTTCTTTTTCTTTAACATATACTACTGAGGAAACACTTTTTATAATGGGCATAAAGGTATTCTGTTTTATCATTAAAAATTTTTCAAAGGAATTAAGGTAATGTTCTCTTTTTGTTTTCATTAAAGTTGAAAGTTCGTTATCATGTAAAGTACTGTTTATTGCTGTAGCTGGATCATTTGTAATGTTATCTTCTTCATTAATAATACTTGCGTTATCATGGAAACGTGGATCCGTCGAGTGTATAACATTATCTCTTTGAGTTAGAAGCTTTTGTTGAATTTCATTTTCTAGAGGCTTGGATTTATTTTTCGCTAATTGGGGCAATTCAAATGGCTTGCAAAATTTTAATTGAGAATTCTCGATTTGCGGGCCAAGCGCATCAAGTTCACTTTGAGCTTGTGTTATAATTTGAATAAGCATTTTTATATCTTCTGAATTTAAATTATCTATAGACGAATTAAATTGTGCTGAAATTTTACCCTTCGAATTAACAATGAGCTGCACACCTTTGAATTTTTCCAAAATGCTATTAACTAATTTCTTAACTTCAGGCGAATCAACACTACAATTAGTATTGACTGGCTGCTGTACAGCCACAGCATTTACTGTGTTCGTTTGATTAATTTGCGGATGCAATGAACTTAAACTTTGAGGGGTGTTTTGGATTTTGTTTGTACATGTGGCAGTAGGTTTAGGTTTGATATCGTGATTTATTGTTTTTTCAACTAATGAACTGTTTCCAATTACGAACTTTTTAATCTCACTTTTTGGTTCTGTGATTGATGCAAAATTTATTTGTAATTTCAATATTTTGTTCACATCGTCACCAGCGTGGAACACATGTCCCGGCAATGTTAAATCGATACGGTTATTAAACATCATCTTTGATTGCGATAGAACTTGGCAACCTCTACATTTCGCTTCATAATACACTTGAGATGAAACTATAAATTTTAATGAACTGGGTAACAATTTTAGACGAAGTTTATCTACAAAGTTCTTACGTGTATACCAGCAACAAACGACTTTTGCGATTTTCTCATATTCACAATCATTATATTGGGCAAAAATTTGTTTTTCACTGTAAATTTCTAAAACTCCTAATTTCTCTATATGGTATTCTTCTATTTCTCCATCTGGTTCTATTTTGTATTGCTCACGTGTGCGTGTTTGAGAATTAGCTATGACTATAATAATATGTTTATAATTCAGACATTCCGATTTACAGAAAGTCATCCTATTTTTCATTAAATTTACGAATGGAGAATAATTACATGCTTTCTTTATCAAATTCTGTGATTTTGACGGTTTCAGCAATGTTAACAAATTATTAATCCATGCTTCGTGTTTTCGAAGTGTGCTCATAGAAGTGTCGGTTAAACTATTTTCTGGGCAATGTGTTTTTTGCAATTCTTCAATGTTTATGTTATCGTGACATGCAATTAAATTATTTGATTCGTGAACGGATAGTGTCAAAGTATTCGCTTCTGATTTTTTAGACAATACAAAAGGATATTTGGATTGATTAAAAATACTTTTTTGGGCCTTCATATGATTACTTACATACGTAATATATTTTTTACAGCAACATTTACAATTACCAGGTATACATTTGTGTGATTTACTTATATAATCAATTGTGCTGTGTAATATTACATCGAACATTTTTCGATACCAACAGCAATGGTTAACTTTTATAGAATTGCATCCTTTATAATAAAATTCCAAATGTTTATTACTCTCTTTCTTACTTGTATAATGTTGCGTTATTTCCTTAATTTCATTTACGTAGTAAATATCAATTTCCGTTGAATAATCATCTTTTATTATTACATAAGTTTCACTCGGATATTTATTTCTTATTTTTAACTTTGTGTTATTATTACTTGAGGTATATTCTTCGTCACTAATGTTCCTTTCAGTATTCATTGTTTTTGGTAAATCCTTCTTATAAGATGGAGATTTAACAGATTCATTACAATTATTTTTAGTATTCTTATTATCACAGTATGATTCTGCATTTTTTTTTCTGACTTGTCCGACGCTGTTTTACATTTCTGTTCAATTTTATTGTGGAGTTATACAAATCAACTTTATATTTTAAAATAAAAAATGACACCAATTTATTAACATCTGGTTCTGGTCGTGCTAAAACTGATTTCTTATTGTAAATAGGCATACTTTCTTTAATTATAGTATCTATAAATGCCTTCATATTGGACACTGTAACATTATGAGTGATAATATTCATATCATCTAATCGTGTGGTATATACTTTAAGTTTTTTTCTACATTTGTATTTACTTAATAAATTATCATATTTCTTGTATTTCATTTCCGCTATCTGAAACAAAAGGAATTTATGTCAAGATGAGTGATATATTTTTTTAGCTACTTATCATCGGGTGGACTAAACGCAAATGAGCTACTTTCATAAAATAAGAAATTTACTGATAAGATAATAATTCTATTCTCTAATATTAGTTTTCCTAATACGTAGGTAAAATTAGTAAAAAAACACGTTCACAAACATACACTATTTCGTATAGGTACTTACCAGCACAAAATAATAGTAATGAACTAACTGTTTTAGCTTTCCTTATTTCTTTTATGATTCGAAATGATAGAAGTTGACGTGTGTGGTAACTGAACGCCAGTTTGTGTGAATTTCCATCTTAGATAACTTTTACTGGTTATTAATTACACATGTAATTTCTTTTGTTGACATAAATTAATATTATTATTTATATAAATACGTTTCTAGTACAACCCACTGTCAATTTAAAATCCAGATCAATATTGTAAAAAACGCTACTTTGTGGATAGTTCTATTGACCGACCTGCAACATACCACACAACAAGAGACAAAAACTACCTCATAACAGTCAAGTACAAAAATCTTGTAAGACGTTAACAGATAACGTTTTTATGATGTAATAGTTCATCTGTATAACATTATAACGTTGGTATGTTGTATTCGGATTTTTAATCCTAGGCAACACTTAACTCAGAAAGGTAGCATTTGTCAATATTACGCTGTCAAACGAGAACAAAATAATTGTACCTATATAATTATAAGAAATCAGACTAATAAAATTAAGTTTAAAATGTATATTTTTATATAGCTGTAAGAAATTACACCTGTTAATTTGACGTGTCCTGCTAATGTAACAATAAAGTGAATTTAAAAAACCAAGTAAATACTGTAGTTTGTATTTAATGAGACATTAGGACTGCTGGAATTGTCCAACTATTGTTGAACTGTAACATCGAATTTTATAAATGTTTCCTAAAAAACAAAAATAATGTGACGATAAAAAGAGACAGCACTCATAATAAAGAATTCACCGATCCTTACCTAATGACCAGGAAACAGCAGAGCTATGTTTGACGTTTTTTATTAGAATTAACTTGATGTATCTCTATAAGTTTAAAAATTGTCATTAATTCGCCTGGAGTATTGGGCGTAGTTCAATGCTGTGAAGTTTACTGTGTTATTTAGTTAGGTACACGCGTAAACACGAGGGGCGACGGGCGCGGGGTCTCTGACAGTACGACTTGTAAAATCGGGTCAATCCTGTGACCGCTCTGAATATAGCCGTAAGTTCGGTCTTGCGCATAGTACAGTCAAGAGGTTAATTTGATCTATCTCGTAAGGTTTGGCCAGCGTTTGCGGTATAAGCGCACACAAATATGTTTGTTACGACATCGCATTATAAATCTTGGAATTTTTCGGGTTTTCTGTACTGTAATATATATGTATTATACATTTAACCCTTCCTCTTGAATCGCTCTATCTATTGCTGAAAACTACCTATATTAAAATTCGTTGAATAATTTAAAAGATCTAAGGGAACAGACATCGGAAGCGACTTCATTTTATCCTATGTAAAGACGTAGTACAGTTGAAAAATAGTCATGCGGGACGCAGCCAGTATTCTACGAAACTATTTTACCAATTATTACAAAGTGGGATTATATCTGGCATTACGAAAAGATTGGCCATCTTACGCTAACCACATAATGTTAAGAAATTGTTAGAAAACTGAACCGGAATATTTGACAATGCAAGAACATAGATAGTACTGTGAAAAAATACATAACAGTAGATCTCTTTTCATTTGCAAAAGAGGCTGGTATGTAGATATTAACAGATATGAGTGAGATATTAGCAGGTTAGATTTATTATTAAGTAAATCAGTTTTTTTGTCACAATATTCACCTAAGAATCACTAATCTTATTTCTCTTTTTTCTTGTAACGCACCCTCATTGTATAAACAAACATTTCGACATGACACATTTTTTGTTAACTCAGTACAATAAAACAGATTGGTGCCAAGAATGTGAAGTTAACTCAAAATAAAAAAAATGCGGGTCACACTATCATACGTCGTTCGTGGAATTTCAATTTTCTCGGCTGGCTGGACTGTAGCAAATAAAGCACGCCGCGCGGGAATGTTTGAAGTGAAAATGCGAGCTTCCAATTGTTTAAATCTTAATCTTGGTAGTAAATAAACGTTATATTTCAACAGTGCAGTAAATATAATTTGAACAGGAGAATAATCTAATTTATTTTTGATAAGTAATAGGAATGGGCAAGTGTTTAAGTAAGAAAAAAGTATGATGCATTTTCTTCTGCCACGGAAAAGAAGGAAAATTTTCATTTTCGCAGCTGAAGGGGAACCTGGTGAATAGTGCTATATTATATAAAGAAGTGTATTACATAGTGTGTGCCGGTTCAAAGGAAACTTTGAAAATTGTTTTCATTATTAGGATAGTACTAAATAACAAATTTTATAACTAGCTTCTTATATTACAAATCACTTGTAAATTATAAGTGAATAGCGATGTCTTCTTTGTTCTATCGTTAAAACTGTCTAGTTTTAAAAATGTGCATAGATGATATCAATTTCTAAGTGGTACTAACAGCAGTAGTGCCTAAAACCCGTACAGAACTATAGGATTGTATGATCTATACATTATTTCTTTTTTATATTGTGAATTATCAAAGTAAGTAATAAGTGTCTGTTAATATTTATACATTCACTAGCTTCTGTCCGTGACCTCATCTGCGTGGAATAGTTACTTTGGGCTAACTAACACGTAGAAGAAGCTCTCAAAAGGAAAAAAAACGATTTTGAAACATTCTTCATTGTTGCTCCGCTCCTATTAATATTAGCATGATGATATATAAACTATAGCCTTCCTCGATAAATGACCTATCTAACACTGAATGAATTCTTCAAATCTGACCTGTAGTTCCGAAGATTACTCCCTATAACCTCACAAACTTTATCTCTTTATATTATTAGTATAGATTAGGTACATAAAAAAAATCCTGATCATAATAACCTGTCATAGAGTTAACAAAGTATAAGTAAGAGAATCTACATAGTAATAAAAACCAGCCAGACTTTGTATAAATCTCCTCTATTATATATGTATATAAGCCGAAGTGCTTAAAAACTACCTCAGCATTCTCAAACCCAAAATTACTTTTTACTTTATAAGCATTGATTAACAAGGGTTTATTGAAATTACAATTATAAGAAAGTGAATACGGATTTCAGAAAGAAAATATGTTTATGAAATAACCTTTTTTATTACATTTATTTAAAGCTATATTTAATATTCTTCAACACATATAATCAAGGGCAGTTTCAGGATTTATTTCAGTGAAAGAAACCAGAGAAGTAAGCAGTGCCCCTTATAGTCTTTTGGATGAATTCTTTATTAATTATATGCAACATTAACCATAAAAATATTTCTATTTAATTCATAGAGAAAGCAATTCCATCTGAAGATTTGCTACAAGGAGATCTGTACCATATGTTGTTGATGATATTTGTCATTCCTTGACATTATTTTACAATGTAAATAAAAATTGTAATACAGAGTAAACTCTTTATAATGTCTTTGTTATAACGAAAAACTTTCTATAACATAGAAATTGGTTCATTTTAGTTTGTTTACCACAAAATCATTAAATTGTTCTCTTCTCTCCGTATGACGAAAACTCTTTATATTGAAGAAAAATGCTTGGTCCCTTGAAATTCATTATAAAGAGTTTTCACTGTAATTTATGTAAACCTTGCTGTCGGAGAATTAACTGTTTCATTTATTGATTGTATTATGGGAGTATAGTTCTAATTTTTAGAGATTATATTATCTATGCAATAACTTTAGATTTACTGCATGATAATGCATATGTATTATAGATAGAATACTACCATTTTTTATACTTTATCGGTTTTCTTAGCATTTCAGGACAATCCCATCTTATGTTAAAAAGATGATGTGGTCTTAGATGACAAGTATGCTAAATCTAGAGGGGACCAGCTCTCAAGTGCAGCTTTTGGATTACATTTATAGGTGTTAGGCTAATCCCAAAGCCATGCCACATTTGTCCGTTTTCCTTCACTTTGGCTCACTCGGATCCTATGTTGTTCAACGTGGTGTCCAAACACACTAACCACTGAATTTACTGGCTCACTCGGATCCTATGTTGTTCAACGTGGTGTCCAAACACACTAACCACTGAATTTACTGGCTCACTCGGATCCTATGTTGTTCAACATGGTGTCCAAACACACTAACCACTGAATTTACGTCATTGAAGCCATCGTTGGTTCAGTTTGTAATCTTTGTATTTATCTTGAATTAATACTACATAAAAAAATTACATCACATGGTATGATAAGTTTTTATTAAGGAATTTTTCTGATGTGATGCTACAGATTGCATGGTAGGTAGTGGTGTATTAATTTTATGTTTTATATGAAGGAATTTGTTTTATTAGATACTATAGAATGCAAGTTAGATAGTGGTGTATTAATTTTATGTTTTATATTAAGGATTTTTTCTGATGTGATACTATAGATTGTAAGTTATGTAGTGGTGCAAAAATGTTAAGTTTTTATTAAGGAATTTTTCTGATGAGATACTACAGACTGTAAGTTAGGTAGTGGTGCATTAATTTTAAGTTTTTATTAAGGATTTTTTCTGATGAGATACTACAGATTGTAAGTTAGGTAGTGGTGCATTAATTTTAAGTTTTTATTAAGGATTTTTTCTGATGAGATACTACAGATTGTAAGTTAGGTAGTGGTGCATTCATTTTAAGTTTTTATTAAGGATTTTTTCTGATGTGTTACTACAGATTGCAAGTTACAGTGGTGCATTAATTTTAAGTTTTTATTAAGGAATTTTTCTGATGAGATACTACAGATTGTAACTTAGGTAGTGTTGCATGTTTGGAAAATGGCGGGGAAAATAGGAGAACTTTGGGATGATGACGGAGACTAACGATTATATGTAGACAGACAGATAGATAGACAGACAGACAGACAGACATTTCTAAAAATGATTGAAATGTATTCTATTACTTATTCCTAGACACCGGCAACAATTTTTTCACGAACATCGAAAAAGAACAGACACGTTAGATTTACATTCATATTATATGTATAGAACTATATTTTACTTTTGTTTAAACATAATATTAGCTGAATTTTGCATTGTATTTTCATTATAGTAAGTTTTTAAATGTTCTGCAAGATTTCATTAGTTGTGTAATGCTCTTTGGCTGTTATTTTTATATTATAAATAATATTATCAACTTATATAATTAAAATAATCGACATCAAAATTAATTGAAACGCAAATAAGAAGCGTAAATTTTGTGAGTATAGAGGAAATTAGATATAACATCATAACTACTTTAAAATCTTTCAATTTAAGGTGACTATTTTTGACTATATTTTTAATGTAATTTACTGTATTGTAAAACTATACTATGATTTTACATATAAAAAATATACATGCTATGTTATAAATTACACAGGTATTTACAATTTATTTGTGTGAGAAATAACCTCTGGCACCCTTGAGCTGGTTACCAAGTGGCGAATTGCCTTAAGTGCTCGCCTTAGTAGTCCGGTGGAGCTGTGAAGGCCCATCTGATCAGGCCAATAGCGTAGTCAGTACTAAAAGAAAATTGTGAAAAATAGGACGATGTACTAAAAATATTTATGAACAAAGTTTTCAGGGAACATACACTTGATAATAAGGATGCCATGTTGTCTATTTAATAAACCAATATAAAAATAATAATGTTCATATTTTTTCCCCCATAATAATGCATAATATTAATTGTACTATAAATAAATATATCATTACATAGTATAAAACAAAGTCGCCTACTGCGTCTGTCTGTCTGTCTGTTCGCGATAAACTCAAAAACTACTGAACGGATCTTTATGCGGTTTTCACCAGTGGATAAAGTGATTCACGGGGAACGTTTTGGTATATAATTTGTCCAGGATTTTTTTATAATCAGGGCGGGACAACGTCTGCCGGGCCCGCTAGTTATGTATATATGTCATTTTTGTTTTGTTTTTTTTTTTTATTAAATTGTAATAAATTATTTCCTGTTGTTATTGTTTTTTTTTTTTGTTATTGTTTTCCTGTTGTATTTAATTAAGGAAAGATAACAATAATGAAATTTTACATTTAAGCAACATTCTGTAGGTGGTGGAGCAACGCTGAAGCTATTACTGGTTTCAGCATGAAAGGGTCGGCTCACCCGGGGTACTACCACCCTCTCGCAGACAACCAACGTGAAGTAACAGTGCTTGCATTGTTGCGTTTCGGTCGGTCAGTGAGAGCGCCGGAGGCTCACCTCCCTTCCCCCTCTCCCCCGTACACAGGCTGGCAACACACTTGCGACTCCTCTGGTGTTGCTAATGTCTACGGACAGCGGTGATCATTTACCATCAGGTGACCCAGCTGTTCCTTTGCCTCCTATGACATAAAAAAATAAATATTATAATAAACATAGTTATATTTATTCTTTACAGTTTTACAAATACATACTTGTGACAGTTAATGTACAATGTTCACTTTTAAATTGAGGACTGGCCTATATGAATCCAGTAAAAATATAAGCTCATCCAGTTGGTATAACTATTTTAATAATGTTAACGTTCTCGAAAGTTATGACTCTTTTGTACTTGTGTATATATGTCCCGATAAGTTCGTTCTGCACTTCGTTCTGCACTTTTGTTAGGACATTGAGCATACTTCAGACTTTTTAGCATATCATAAACTTAACCAGTAAAACATACAATTTTTTTTTCTTAGAAAAAGGTAGAAATTTATTTAGAAAAATTATGACCCATATAACCCATTGTTGTGTGGACTAACAAATGAGTTGCGAAACAAACTTAACACGATTAAGTTCAACTTAACGGAATTAATGTATTATGTTAAAAATCTTTGAACAAGCTGTACAATCTCAGTATATTTGTTTACGCCATTCCAGGTTTATACAATTTTAGGGCTATGTAAATTTTCAATCGAAAACTTGAAAGGACACTTTCGGACTGACAGCTTTGTAGTCTTATCTCGTATCAGTAGCAATAATACACACAAGGTATACAGTTGTACTTGTGTTTCATGTTCTTTTCCTCTGTCAGGGGGGAAAGTAATCTTGAGGCAATTTTCACGTAAACGGCTTTCTAAAACTCATTTGTGTTAGTATAATTCCTTATAGTAAGATTTAGTAACCTAACTCTGTATGTCTTCATATGTAGTGCAATCTGTTTCCCGTTTTTCATTATTCTTTAAATGGTGATCTTGAAATGTCGGTCTGTCTGTCTTTTTGTTGGAACACGCATCACTGCTTAAATACTGCGTTTACCATAAAGCATATCCTCGAGTAGCATTTAGTCTTTGTTTCATTGAAATCGAGTTACCCTATCAAAATTTGTTGTAAATTTAATGATGACTCGACTTAAGTACCAGAAAAAAGTAGATAAGTAAATGGACTTAATACATTCAGATGATTTTATTAATAACTGTTTTTTTCAAATAAGGTTCGTTGCGGGCACAGCTCGTTTATAAGATTTGAAAACAGTAAATTTGCCATAGTTACTTGCATGTTTTTTGTATGAAAAGTGGATGTCAGAGCTCTAAACAGTCTTTCTAATATCGGAAAAGATGAAATAGTAATTGGTTTAGGAATATGAACAACTTTACTGGATCCTGATATATCTTTTCTATTATCATGAACTTCGGTATGGGGAGGTTTATCTTCGTCTTCTGTACGGTATATTAAATATTCGAAGTTTTTTTATTACATATAGGAGACAAACGTACTGGTGGGTCATCCGATGTTAAGTGATCACCGTCGTCCATAGACATTAGCAACACCAGGGGAGTCGCAAGTTCGTTGCCAGCCTGTGTTTGCGGGGAGGGGAGAGTTATATTGTTAGTAGAATTGGTGAAAATCTTTTGTGGTTGTTTATTTCGCGGGATGAGTGGGCTGGGAATATAATTTATGCTCTATAATACGAAAGAGTTAACCTGACATCTTTATCGAACTAGTTGTGCGAGGATTGATCAAACTCTATGGAGGTCAGCGTCTCAAAAGGTTAATAAAGCGTATAGCGCCCTACGATTGTAACGATTTTGCAATTGTTATAATTTAAGGATGTGAGATACCATATGGGTGAAAACGAGACAGCTGTACACGAAGGTCGAGCGATAAAATATCTACAATATTATTGAAATCGTGAATAAATGTTTATACCCTGCTGATTCTGTTGAATATATGTACATGGGCAATATAAAATATTCGGAAAAATAAAACAGTACTCGTAATATTTGAATTTTATTTCATACTAGCTGTACCCGCAGCTCCGCACGCGTTTTTTTAAAATCGTATTAAAGAATTACAGTATTGTGAAACTATGTAGGTACAATTACAGAAACGCTCTTTAAAGACAATTGTAAGTACGACGCGCACGCCACTAAAAGTAACATGTAACGTGTACATTAGATATATAAATACAAAGATCGTGCCAAATGAGGCTTGTCATCAGCAACACATTTGGAACCTTAACCCATCATATAACTACCTCAGTGCTCACTTACACTGTATAAGGAACTAATGAAACAATAACTTAAAATATTATTATTAAGATTTACATTACATTTAATATACATTACCATTATTCTAATTAAGATTTTGTGACTATACAAAAAATAAACGCTTGTCTGTTCCGCAAGAAATTGTATTATGGAACACTTTACGTAATACGTTTATAATCTAAGATCTTATTAGGAAGACCTCTATATCATTAATGTTATTAATAATTATAATGTCGAAATGTAAACAATAAGCTGATAATTATTTCTCTTATTAAAAATAAAGAATGAGTTGAAATCTTGCTAAATTTCATGCAGACAAAGTCGCGGGTAACAGCTAGTCTAAAATAGACAAACCTCAATTACTTTTTATTAGGTTCGCTATCTACCAATGAAAGTCCCGTGAAAATCGATGTAACCGTTTTGGACATAGCACAGCGGGCGAAGCCACAACTAACAACTAGTCTAAATTAGAGTAGCCTAAGTCACCCGTTGTAATTTTTTCTATCTGCCAGTGAAATTACCGTCAAAATCAGTCCAGCCATTTCGGAGATTACCCGGAACAAACAGACAGACCGACAAAAATTTTAAAAATTGCATTTTTGTTATCAGTTGCGTGTTTGCGTGTTTGCGTACTTTCACACCCAATCAGTAAAAAAATGTTATTTTGATATTACATACAGACACTTCATTTTTATTATATGTATAGATAGACTAGCTGACCCATGCCCACTTCGTTGGGCGGTAATAGGCATTATCAAGGTACAAATTTTCTTTAGAACTTAATCATATATCTCTCATCGTCAAGACAGCGTTCGTAAGAAACGTTTTCGTTCGACCATTTTTTTCTCCGACTCCCCAGATATTACCTCCTACAACCTCACAAACTTTACCTCTTTATAATAATAATATAATTAATTAATAGCTTCTGCCCGCGACTTCGTACGCGTAGAATAGTTATTTTGGGCTAAAACGCAGCGGAAGCTCTAAAAAGGAAAAAAACCCGATTTTAAAACATTCTTCATTGTTACTCCACTCCTATTGGTCTTAGCGTGATGATATATAGCCTATGACACTCACAAATAACGTGGCTTTCTATTGGTAAAAGAAAAAGAAAATCGGTTTAGTAGTTCCTGAGATTATCCCCTACAACGTCACAAACTCACAAACTTTACCTCTTCATAATATTAGTATGGATCAATCGATTTTAATAAATTTTATACATGAGAAGTACCTACTTGTAAGCAATTAATCAAGTCAAAACTTATTTCTTGTTAATAAGAAAAAGATCTATATACGTTTATTTTTACTTACACATTTGCCGTGTTATTATAAAAAAGATAAATACGCGTTAAACCCTTGCTTATTTGATCACGTAAGAGTATCTTACCATTATTTAGATTTTGTTTAAATATAAACAATATCTGTCAAGCAAGTGTTTGACAATGACAAATTAGGCAAGTGCCTAAGTTGACAGTTCTATTTGTTTTGTTGTAATTTATTGTATTTCTATTTGCCAGCAAAAGATATTTCGTAGTAAATTATGGAATTCGTGGATATAATTAATTTAGAAGATGTAGATAAATTAAACAATTTTAGAGATTAACAAGTCAAATCATAACTACTATCTATATGACATTATTAACGTTTGACAAAGTATTTTAATCTGACATACAGTTGTTCTACTTTGCTCGTTTTGACGTAATATATTAAACTTATATGTAGCTTATTTTAAGAATTAATCTGTAGGTAATGAAACGTTTTTGAATAATAAGACTGGATTGAATTAATGCTATTTAGTATTGCTTGCAGAAATAACTTATACCAGATGTTTAGCTAGAGACCGCTTGAACACGCTTTTGTACTAAAGTATTTTAAACATGTGTTCAATAGGGTTTAAAATTATAGACACTGTTTAGTAAAATTCCTGTTAAATGCATTTTGTTTTTGTAATAAGTTGGTCTTCATCTAAAAAAATATCATGGCATTTTAATGTAATATAAAGTTTTAAAAAGCGACAATTTTCATATAAAATACTAAAAAATGTGAGCAAAGTATATTTCTGTCTTTAATTATTTTATCATAACATATATTTTTAAGATAAACAATGCACATGAATTTGCAGGTATAATTTACGAGACTGCTCTCTCTGGTTAAGCTATAAATTGCGAATATGTTGTTTTGAAATAACTATAAATCTGACTATATTTTAAAATAAATACAGATCTGACTACTGAAATCTATAGCCCAACTGTTCGACTATAGATGAAACAATTTCCTACCTGGGATATTTGTTTCCATGGTAATCGATAAACAGTCCTACATTAATGTTATCGTATATAAAAAAACGATCTATATTTAGCGATTCCGTGCTTCTTTTGTTTTGATATACTTGAATACAGCCATTATTAAATATTTACAAATAGTATGTTGTTTTTCAAACGTATAAAAGTTAATTATATTAATGTTGTACAGTGTTAAGCGATATTTATTAAATGGTAGTATCTTGTAATTCATCTGTAGATCAAGTGAGTGAATGGATATATTGGAATATTTTTGTTACAAGTCGCAACAGAAAATTATGGTTATGCAAAGTTTAACATGGACATTTTAAAAAGGTAATGCAACATTGTTTGAATTTAAAAAAAAATCACAATAGCCATTTACAATCAAAATTAGCAAACTACAGATTTATGTTTTAATTTATGTATGTAAAAAATCATTTATGTAATTTTGATCGGTAACCTTTTTGTGTGACGAAAATTGGTGGGGACAAACACTATGTCTGGTAGAGTGTTGAAAATACTGTTAGGCGAGGACTGTAGCTATCTTAATTTAATGAATTACAGATATCACCAAAGAATGGATCTAAATCGTTTAGACGCTTATAACATGTATAGGAAGCCGGGTCGGTTCGCTAGTACAAAATTTAAATACATAAAAATCCAGTGTCATGATGTTTGTCCATGATGAACTCTGAAACTACTCAACAGATCTTCATGAAAGTTGGCATTTATGTATAATTTGGTCCAACTACAGAGATAGGATCATTTATATTTCGATTAATGGCCTCAATACTTTTTAATTACAAAATAGACGATTGTCAATGTTGATTATTGTTATTGATTATTAGTTTCATCAGGCGCTTCAAATTAGTTTGTTGACAGTAAACTTTAGGACCCACTGTTATAGATATCTCATAGATGGCGCCACCTTTTAATTTTGAGTTTCTTTTTTAACTCCAGTTTATTTTATGGTGCACTTGTCTAGTTAATAAAATATTGTACACCGAGTAGCACTTAATTAAACTATAACTGTGAATTAAAAGTAATCAGAGTACAGTAAGACCCCGCTTTAAAGAAATATGTGATTACAGTGTGGCAGTCAAAGTATTAAGCAGTATAACCACTCTATCAGATAATTTTATACATATAAAAGAATAACTGACCGACAAATCAGCGCATAGCCCAAACTACTATGGCTAGGGCTGTGCAAATTAGCATGCGGATTCATTTTACACTGTAGGTGAACAGCATGAAAGGATTTTTTTAATTCAACCCCTAAAGGTGGTGAAAAGGGGTATGAAAATCCGTCATTTTTCAGCCAGTAGATATAATTGACAACACTACATATTATAAAACAGAGTTCTCTTGCACGTCTGTCTGTCTGTTCGTGATAAACTCAAAAACTGATGAACGAATTTTCATGCAGTATTGACCAGTAGATAAAGTGATTTCTGAGGAAAGTTTAGGTATATAATTAAAGGTGTTTTTATTATTAGGGTGGGATAACGTCCGCCGGGCCCGCTAGAATATAGATATAAAGCAAAGAGTCGCAAATAATTATTGCTTAGAAAACGCATGTAAAGTTGCGTGAAACGGCTAATATCTTATCATACATAAAATTAGAAAATGAAATCTGTCTGTAATAGGTTAAAAATGAAGACGCGAAAATTCGAGCTACAACGACTAAAATTTATGAATGTATGAAATGGGTAGCGCTCTGGGAAAATTGGTATCGGCTGGTGGCGTCCAAGGCGTTGGTTCGGTGCTCGACCGGGTCATATCGCAGCCAAGTAGTGAAGACCACACTGTCCTTTACAAATTGGCTGATTATAAAAAAGGTAAGGACAAATCTCGAATTCTTCATTAAATGTATAAAACAAAGTTCCCTACCGCGCTTGTCAGTCTGTCTCTTCGCGATAAACTCAAAAACTACTGAACGGATTTTCATGCGGTTTTGATAAGCCTAAATTGAATAAAGAATATTTTGATTTTTGTTACGGCAGAACATTTTTACTTCACTTTTCTTAAATAAAAATGGATTTTTATTTATGTCTAAAAGCAGTGACGGTATTCGGTTATAAATAAAAAAAAAAACATATATTTCAAATATGGAACAAACTATGATGCGCAGAGTATAAATTAATATAAAACCTTATTATATTATACTAGCTGTTCCTGCGACTCTGGCCGCGTGGAATAATTATTTTGGGCTAACGCTAACACGCAGCGAAAGCTGTAAAAGAAAAAAAAAACATTTTCTTTGGTGGTGTTCCGCTCCTATCTGTCTTAGCATGATGATATATAGCATATAGCCTTCCTCGATAAATTAGCTATCTAATACTGAAAAAAAAATTTCAAATCGGACCAGTAGTTCCTGAGATTAATTTGAGATTTCAACCAAACAAACAAACACTCCAGCTTTATAATATTAGTATAGATAACATTGAGACAACTTAAGGATAAATAAATGCCAATTATATATTCCTATAATAATATATTAACTTTCTTTTCTATTAAACTCTTGACGAAATTATGCGTAAGCCCGAATTTACTGCTACATTCAGAGCGGCCAAAGAGCCTGACGACTGTATAATTGTTTGTTTTTAACCGACTCCAAAACAAAGGTTCTCAAATCGACTACGTTTATTAATACTTGTTACCTCATATAATCGCCCTTATAAATCGTATTGAAAAATATTAATTTGAAATGGCATTTTCAAACGGTCCAATTTTCATTTAATTAGCATTGGACCTTGTATTTCGTTGATGCAGCAAGGAACTCCTTAAAATGAGGTATGTAATGTATAGTGATTGAAATAGTGTCATAAACAATCCAGGACTCGTGCCTTCGAAACTACGTTCAAAGATGTTCTGTAGTAATTTGTAGAGTACAGTTTTTGAAGTCAGTTTTATTTCTTGTCATTTTTTTCTGATGTGAATTTGTTATCGGAAGGTGGTCTTCTGTTGGAGACTTATGCCAAAAGCGGTATGGTGGCAGCTGAGAAACTGATTAAGGATGAGTTTGCGGCATACATGTACGCCGGAGGCAGAGGTCGTGTTATCAACCGCGCTGAGTACTTAAGATGGAAGTTTCGAGATCAAGAGCAGGTAGATTTCAAATAATCTGACCACGATTTCAAGTATTTAAATTTTTTTGTTATTTTTTGTCATACCGAGAATAATACCTACTACAAAGTGGCTACAATGTCTAGTGAATTTATTTTAATAAGTTATGATGGTTTAGTGATCGCCTTTAGGGACACTTCGTCAATTGATGTAGGTTCGAATCCTTGCGATTGGGTCGAAGCTTTCGGTGAAGGAAAATATAGTGATGAAACCATAGCATAGGTGATAGGGGTTGTTCTAAGTGCGGCTGGTTATATACCGCCCTTAAGTTGAAAAGCTGTCGCCAAACCTTAAGAGCCAGTCCTTCTAGGCTTAACGTGTATCATCTTAGATCACGTAGTCACTTCAGTACATTCTTTGGCAAAGAAATATCAACTTCAACTTCAACATTTAAATAATGGCGTCTCGTAGCTACGAATTCTGCCAGTATCAATAATATCAATGAATTTCATTTCAAAATTTAATGAATTGTGGTTGAATTTCGACCAATAGACGACCACTAGTAATAACTATTATTTCAATTTAAATGTAAATAAATGAGATATCACGTTACATTGGTTAGTTATTACTATAATATAGGTATTTGTTAATATATACATTTTTGAAGTGGAACTTCTAATGCGATTTCCAACAAGGTTGCGGTAAACGTTTAACGCTACCATGGAGGGGGTATGAAAGCACTGTTGCGTTAAA
Organism: Antheraea yamamai; assembly: GCA_036509395.1. Lineage (NCBI taxonomy): Eukaryota > Metazoa > Arthropoda > Insecta > Lepidoptera > Saturniidae > Antheraea > Antheraea yamamai. The sequence goes on along the minus strand of AP028443.1, from coordinate 8,361,873 downwards.
CATTCAACGCTCTTGGGGAGGGGAAATAGAAAGAGACAGAGCGAGAAAAATAATCAAACATTTCGTATCTTACTTTAGTTATCATAATCCCATTGCAAATGTTATAGATTTGGATATTTGTCCACTCGAAAATAATAATTAAAAGATGCGATCAATTGTGAATTGTAAGCAATGTTAATAAAGTTGGTCTTAAAGAAACAATATGATTTCACTAAAAATCAATTTCTACCCCTTCCTATTTTCATTTCCACATTACGAAGTTTCACTTCTTCCGCGCGGAGGGACTCCACGCACTACTTTTTTAAATTATAAGGTTGTTCTACCAATCGAAGCGTCTCTATCACCTTACGATCCGTTAGCGAAATGGGAGGACCACACGGCATGTTGGCAGATGTGTTATAGAGGCGCTCTCGGGGAATCTTTGCTTCATGTACTGATAATATGTGATACTAAGGTAAAAGAATACATCTAATTCACATTTATCTATATATATAAAAGAATGACTGACTAACGTATCAACACACAGCCCAAACTACCGGCGTCTAGCAAAATTTGCACGTGGATTCCTTTTATACCGTGAGCATTAATGATTATTAAAAATTCAAACCCTCAGATGGTGTAAAAGGGGATAAATTTCTTATAAAAGTTCGTAGTTTTTCGATCAGTCAATCAGTTATTTATTTATACGTATAAATAATCGAAAATAATTAGTTCACAGAAGACGCGTGAAACGTCACTGGAAATTGCTAAGTAATTAATAAATCAAATCATTTAAAGAATAAATTGTATAAAGTTACCGAACCCATAATAAACCTGATCGCATAACTAGCTAAATATAGACTTCAAAGTTTAAAATATGTACGCGTCTATAATTCTATATAGTTCTTAAAACCAGTTATTTAAAGTAACTTCGCTTGCTACCTCGCTGTACGTAAAGACAAAACCTTCCTCATAATGTTCATAGCGAAAAATACACATTTTAGCTTACTTCAGGTCTAGTATATACTCTGAATTGCCATTTTAAAGCCATCTTTGTTATGAAATACGTAATTATGTACAGACCTCGTAAATCTTTTTGGCCGCTCTGAACATCCGTAATTTCGGACTTGCGCATAATACAGTCAAAAGTTTAATATAAAACAAAACTTTAAAATTGTCATAGGAATATAAAATTGTCATTTATTCATCCCTAAGTTCATATAATGTAAGTCGGTTATACGTAATATGTGTTCTGCGCAAGTATATTCAGAGCAGTGACAAAGTTTGGCGACGACTTTATGTAATTGGTTTAAGTTTTTAATTAAGAAATATAGTCTATATGCGACCATAGTCTGTTGGTGCAGTGTTTTTTATAAATATCTTGATGAAACATACGTATTTCGCTTACGTACATTCGACAAATGATTTTTATTTCACGACATATTATAAAACAAAGTCTTCTGCCACTCGTAAACTCGAAAACTACGAACGGAATTCCATGCGGTTTTCACCAGTAGATAAAGTTCTTTACGAGGAAAGTTTAGCTATATAATTTACCAAGGTTTTTTTATTATCAGAGCGGGAAAACGTTGCCGGGCCTGTTAGTATATATTCAATATTTTTATTCAATTCCAGATTCACACACGGTTAGCGAGAACATTAGTGAAATGTTTTCCAAAATTGTCATTGGACGTAGTGGAAGGTGAAGAGTATCTGGGTACGTTATAACCTTTATGGTCAACTAGTAGATAATGATTAAAACATAAGAAATGATTTTCTTGATTCCGAGGAAAGGAAGTTGTCATCATCATGTAAGAGACCCACTGCAGGGCCATAGGCCTCTGCCCGAAGAAAGGCATGGGCGTAATCACCACGCCAGCCCACGACGTATTGGTGATTTCAAACTGTGAGAAATCCTCTATGTTTTCCCACATATAGTAGTATCTACAAGAACATTTCTCAGGTTCAGGTTTCCTCACGATATATTCCTTCATCGTCAGCTGATAGTGTTACCAATTTAAATTAGTAACTGTACGCGAATTCCGAATAAATTGTTGGTACATACCGGGGTTCGAAACTGCGGACATCGAAATGATATTCCACCGGTCAAACCAATAGACCACCACGACTTCACAACCGCAACAGTGTGTTAACAGAATTAATGGCGCATATAAAGGTTTTGTGCATTTTTTTAAGTGAAATCTTCTTTACGTGCGTGGAGCGGTATTTTTGGCAGGAGATAAATTTATAATTTCGCGTCATTACATGCTACTTAAGCATGACTAGCGACGCGTAGTATTCTCTATACCTGTGTATATGTAATATTGATATTTTGGAACTCATGATACGTTTGATTGATTAATAGATTTTATAAAAATATAGATAATTATTGCTCCTAGTGTCAATAGATATGAAAACCACACTAATGTTAATAATTACAAAAAAACAATTTCTGAAATTTAAATATTGTCATTCACACTATAATTAATATGAAAATTCAAAAGAGAACACATTTATTTGCTTGTTTTGATTTTTCACTATTTCGTGTTTTTCATGTGAAACATCTATACGCGAGGGTAAACCGGATTGTTGGTGTGGTGAGACGTGGCGACAGAAAAACACGAACTTTGCACTTTTAACGGAATACTCAAAAACATTTGCAACCCTATTAATATAAAGATAAGATTCAAATTGTTTTGTCGGCCACTCATTCTACTAGCGTTACGCGGTAACTACCTAACGGCCTTTGATAAATGCCGACAAACACACCTAGCGGTGATTTCTTTGAATTCTTATGTTTTGTATTTAATAAAAATGAATGTTTATGTAACAAATTATATAAACAGTCATTATTTTATGGAACAAATTTGTAATGCTTTATCTTTTCATTATGCCATAGCTGATTCTTTAATCTGTTCTTTTATGCATATAACTTATACAAAACAATTTCTATGTTTCACATCTGCCAGGCGTCCCGTGACGACTCAATTTTACTTCTGTCGGCAGTCCTTATGACTGCCTCGACTTTTGTTTTTATACTAGGTATATAGGATTCGGTTTTGATATTCCAATACATTAAAGTTTTAACGTATTTTAACTAATACATGCGAAGAAGACTTTCTAAAATCAGAGTATTCATTAATGTAATTAATGAATTTTTAGGTGCCAGCTCACTGCATTTGGCCATCGCATACAGCAATAACGAACTAGTCCAAGACCTGGTAGAATCCGGCGCTGATGTCAGTCAAAGAGCTATTGGTAAAAGTACATTTCCAATAAAACAAAAATCAGGAACTTGTGTGAAGAATAATACAGTATGAAAAGCTATAAATGAAGATCTAAAGAATGATTTTAAAAAATATCTGTGAGGAATTTGTTGTCTTTGGTTTAACATTTAAAAAAAATATGGAAACATGAATCACAAAGTTAATTTTCCCTTTATACACAGAACTATAGAGGTCTGCCGTTATGAGCAATTAAGCAAGGAAATATGAGATGGATAGATTTCAATTTTTCTTAATGAAACTTCACAAACATCTTATTAAAAAAAAATCGTTATCCAAAAAGGAATATCACGATAACTTCATTTATTATAGTTTTAAGGAAGCACGATTTTTATAAGTAGTACGCGTTCAGCAATTGTGTTTTTTTGCCGTGAAATGGAGCAAGCGGTATGTGCGGATGCGCTGAAGTGATGCACACGAAGTCGCGCGTGTCTGCTAGTTACATAACATTTTTTAAGTAAAGCTTCTTTACGTACCCTTGACTTGGGAGTAAGCTAGAAGATAGAAAGAGAGAGAGAGTTACGTTTCGTAGTATCAATGAAAACACATAGTAAATGTAAATATTTGTAGAAAATTAATATATGTATATATATGTACCTATATCTATATGTATACATACATATAGATCGAGCTAAACTAGTTTCACTTCAGTCGTGTGATCTAAAGCATACTCGTTTTTTTACAGGCAGTTTCTTATTACCACGTGACCAACAAACTTTGCCACCCATAACCAGACAGACGAATTACCGGAAACGCCTAGCTACTTGGGCGAGTACCCGCTCGCGTGGGCAGCTCTTTGTTCTGCAAACGAAGCCGTATACAACTTGTTTCCTTGATTCAGGAGCTGATCCT
>AP028443.1:8156419-8348107 GCA_036509395.1 Antheraea yamamai | reverse complement strand
AACCTTTCCATCGTCGATATATACTGACTAAATTTGCTAGCGTCTTCACTCGTATTGATGTAGATTTGATCTACCACATCTTAGTGATAAATGAAAAGTAATATAATTTATATGTACCTATAAAATGTAAACTTCCTCCGAGGCTTAATCACATCAAAACTATTGAACATATCGGAATAGAACTGTGACCGTTCAATGTGGAATCCTTCGTATTTGATCCTAGGCTACTATTTTTTTGCATTCAATTGACCCTTTACCATTTTTTTAATGTCCAACGAAGTGGATGTGAATCATTTAGTGAAATGTACACTTATCCACAGTATTCGGAACTCGGACAAACGACGTACCCAAATTTGTCAAAGACAGTATTCACAGTATTCATGGTCTTTGTCCCGATATTACTCTTGAACATGCTGATTGCAATGATGGGGAATACCTACGCACATGTCATTGAGCAGTCGGAGAAAGAGTGGGTGAAACAGGTGAGGGAATATCTAGTAAAGCCTTTCCCAATCTTTTAAACGCTCTGAATGTAAATGCACAAAACAAAAATTTAAAACATCAATCAATATATAATATTACTTTAATTTGTTTTCTTTATTACTCTTGAATATCTTACGTACAAGTATGAACTGAAGGTTATATTCAGAGAGGCCAAAAAAATTGACAATCTGTCGCTAGACACCTTTAGGTTACGTATGTTCCGGCAGCTGGATTTGAGAGCCAATTCTCTCTAAGTTTAGCGTGTTTACCATCTTAGACAAAATTGTTATATAATCTGAGGTGCGACTGCAATAAAAAAAAACAATAAATTATAAAATGTGAATATTATGCTCAAGAATTTTTGAAAGTTATAAGTTAATATTTTCAGTGGGCTAAAATCGTGGTGTCGTTAGAAAGGTCTGTAGCGCAGGAAGAGGCCCACAGGTACCTACAAGAGTACTCCATAGGGCTAGGACCATCAGACGACCCGCGATATGAACAGAGAGCTGTAATGGTGATCAAAAGCAAGGCGAAGACTCGGGCTAAGCAGAAGAAAGATGCTTTGACTAATTGGAAGGTAATAAAAATGTCTAGGCAGTAATAAGTACTGCCGACAGAAATGAAAGTTTATATAATGGAATTTAAACTGTGTTAAATGTTTTCGAAAAGTCTTAAGGTCATGAAAGCAATGCTTTGATGTATAGTGAAGTTGTATAGAAACATCTAATTGCGAATAACAACAAACCACCCGTGATAAGGTTCGTCCAAGATACCCGTAAATAAAGCCCCTAAAGCGATATTATAAGGGCTGGTATAAACACAGCTGGACAACCGATTAACAGTATTGTCAAATTACCGAAGCAAACAGCCCTAGCTATAAAGGGGTCGAAGTTACTTAAAAAAATCTATAACATAATTGCTCAAAGGAAAATATTAATATAATGTAGAAAATACATTTACATATATTTACAGCACGTTGGTAAAGTAACAATAGCCGAGTTGAGGAGAAGAGGAATAAGCGGTGAAGAATTAAGAAGACTCATGTGGGGAAGGGCTTCGATATCGACTCCAACTAAAGCACCAATACCGTAAGTTGCACTTACCTACATATTATTTACTTATACATTTTAATAAGCATAATAACTTTAATTATAAAATCATCTCAATTTATAAAAATCTAGTGTTATGATGTTTGTCCACAATGAACTCCAAAACTACTCAACCGATCATGTATAATTTGGTTCAACTTGAGAGATAGGATAATTTATATTTCGATTAATGGTCTCAATACTTTTTAATTACAAATTAAATTATTGACAATGCTAATTATTGTTATTAATTGTAAGTTTCACCGGTCTCGAACAGATGGCGCTGTAAATTAGTTTGTTGACAGAAAACTGTAGAGCATAGTCATAGGTACAGTCATAGGTATCTCATAGATGGCACCACGTTTCTTTTTCAACTCGTGTTTATTTTATAGTGCACGTGTTTTATTCAATTCAACACGTAATAACTACAGCAAGGCGTGGCCGGGTCGGCTAGTATATTATAATGGATATCTGAGAAGCATAAAATATGATTTTTTTTTAGATCATAGGAGGCAAACGAACAGGCGGGTCACCTGATGTTAAGTGATCATCGCCGTCCATAGACACTAGCAACACCAGGAGTCGCAAGTGCGTTGCCAACCTGCGTTTGGGGGAGAATTGGGGGAAAGGGGGAGGGCGAGAAGGGAGAGGAGGTGGTATACGCAATAAAACAAAAGATGTTCATGTGAAGACACTTACAGTCTTCGTCAATCTTTTTGGTCGGTCTGAATATAGCCGTAGGTTCGGGTTTGCGCATAATATCTTCAAAAGTGTTTTAAAAAAGGTAAAATATTATTATAAAAATCTAAAACTGTCATTTATTTATCATGAAGTTGTCTCGATTTTATACACATAGTATATTGCATGTTTATACCTAAGTTTGTATTCGGTGCAGCGGTAAGAAATGTTTGGCGCGAACTATACGTAACTTGTATGACTTTGGTGAACTATTGTTTACTTCACAAATCTCCCGTACAAATAGGACACTTTTTCAGGGTAGGACAATTTTTTTTTTCGAATTGACTACTCTTTTAGCATGACAGGCTTTTACATCTCCACCGGACTGCACAATTAATTCTTTTTTTTTTTTTTTTTTTTTTTTCGAACTGACTACGCTATTGACCTAGTAAGGTCTTAACAGCTTCACCGGACTACTAAGGCGAGCGCTTAAGGCACTCAGCCGATTTTTGTTTGGGCAACCAGCTCAAGGGTGCACGGCACACCTCGGCTTGGCTGTTGCCTGTTCGATGCAATACGACACAATTAATTCACTAATTCGTCGAGTGATTATTAATCGAGGAATAATGATGACACCGCGTTTTACAAACCGTAATACAGCACCATCTATCGAGTAGTAGCGGTACTAAGTCGAACGAGTTAGACAACTGTAAATTTCAAAATGTCAAAAATACATCTAAATCGTTTAGATACAACGCCACATTAGTATATTGCGCCTCAATATATTGAATGTCGTAATTGTTTTTCTATAGAAGACGTGCTCCGATACCGCCCCCAAACTGCGTGGTATCCACCGACGTGACGTTGTCCGGGGAAGCTGGGATTGGTGTAGCTCCTGCATTATCCTCGGCTCTAAATGTTATGGCCTTTACACAGGAACTCGATCTCGGCACAACTGGTAACAAATTAATCCTAATATTCAAAGGATTTGTTTAATTTTCAAGTAATCTAATGAAGTTAACGGAACTACAGTCACTAGACCATTTTCTTGCATGAATCAACAATAGCATGGGACATTTTCCACTTTCAAGTTTCAATATAAGCAGTATAGTGTAACCTCGATATAACGAAACTGAAGGAAATTAGAAAATAATCGTTATACTAAGTAATTCGTTAAAATGAGATTTCATAAATAAAGGTTATGTTGGATTATAATTCGTTTCAACAAAGTAAGGAAACTTGTTTATTAATCTCTATATTATGTAGATACTCATCTGCTTACCCTCTTAAAAGCAATGACTGTCTTAAGAAGAAAGTAATGTATCTGAACCTGTCCAGACATAAATTATTGTATAATTAAGTGGGTATATTTGATTGGATACGTTATGTAAAGATTATAAAAAATATAAATAAAAGTTGAAGTCTAGGTAAATTGAAAAAAATTGTACAATAGTGGCTAATAATATTTTCTATCTATATTCTGCAATGACTAAAAATCCGTTAGGTATATTCTAAAGGTATATTTTACATTAGCTCTTATATAGTCCTAGTATTTTTGATTGATTTGATTTGAACAACAAAATAACGATGCATAAAAATAACGCATCACATTATTAGTTGTTCTAATGGTCACCTCTACTTATTTCTCAATTATTGTAGTTAATAGTGTGTTTTAATACCGCGTTGACGGACGTAAGTTCGAATCCCAAGTTCGGTAGCTGCACTTGAGATCCAGTCCCCTCTATGTGTAACGTGTTTACCATCTTAAACAACATTGCCATTTAATGTCAGATAAGATTATGGTCCAATTGTGGTGACCAATAATCTATAAAAAAAATATCTGTATTCATTCAGTTAAAACTATTCCTAAACCGAAGTACTAATATCTGTAGGAACAGATAAACAAATCGTGAATTTAGAACTAATTATACATAGCCAACTTCTACACATACTTCATACTCTTAATATAGACATTTATCATACACTAGCTTTATTTATTACGAGATTTACGAGTAATAGTATTAGAATTTAGCTCCTTCTTTCCTCTCCTTCAATAATTACATCGCTGCTGAACCCTTTTCAAAATTTTCTGTTTTTTTTCTTTTCTTAACTCGTGATGTTTTCCCTAACTTTAAAATGTAGTAGTACTTACTATGCACAATAAGACACTGGCAGATGCGTCAGTCACGCCTTGCCATTATTAAGAAAAAACAAAAAATTCTACACAGATGTAAAAAGATTCGTATACATTTTATATACTGGAATATTTTTTTATTTAAGCTCTAAGTTGAATTATGGGTCTTAATAAATATTCAAATTTAAAAGGAAAAATTAGTCTAAACAAATTCGAAATGTAGTTTACTAAAATCAATTTCGTCTAACTTTAAGTCTGGCATTTTTTTACCAGGACAAGATAAACAAACAACGCCAGATTTATTAGTTAACGGTAAAGCTACAAGTATCCCAACACAACCCCAAACGTCTTCCAATACCTTGAGCGTCCCGTCTATTAAGCCCGATTATCCACGCTACAATACAACCGTCGAAATTAAAGGCCAAGCAAACCAGAACAAGATTGGAAATAACAACACTGTAACAACCTCACAAAACCTGTTAAGCACGAACCAGGGTGTGCCAGTAATTCAACAGCCATGTGATATATTAAAACCAGTAGGTAAGTAAACGTAAACATAGTAATTTAAAATGTATACCTCTATAATCTGCACTTAATTTAAATTGTTAATGATGGCTTCTACGATGAATTATGGCCTTTACGATGAATATAGCTTTCATTATGAATTTTGACCTTCACGATGAATTGTGACCTTCACGGTGAATTAGGGCCTTTATGGTGAATTTTGGCCTGGACTTTGAATTAGGGCTTTCACAATGAACTACGGCCTATATGTTGAATATGGCCTTTATGATGACTTACGATCTTCACGTTGAGTTACGGCTTTTACAATGAATTATGGCTTTCATGATGAAAACGAATTAGTGTTACAATGAACTATATTGCTTGCACAGTGAAACATGACCTTCACGATGAACTATGGCCTGAACTATCGGTGATGGCCTGCAAAGTGAATTATGATTCGCGTGATATTTACCAGCCGTTTCAGTACTGAAATTTAAATTAAGGATTAAAAATGTTAATTATAAGTACATTATTTCTTTTTTTTCTAATGTTTTAATATTGAAGTTTTTGTATTTAAATATAGTGTCGTCTCTTTACGTTAGTAAATACGAAAAAAAAGTTCAAATATTTGTTTTCTGTTGATTTTTTAAAGATCGATTATGTGAGTGTGGTGTTTTGCGCTTTGTAGGCATATTGGGATTAATGCAAATATGTATGCAAATAGATAGAGTAAAGCATATAAATTTTTATTGTCAATATAAGGTAACATATATTCTATAGTTACTTATTATACTTTAATTATGTGTTACTACTCTTGTAGCGTTGGAGACTGTTATATTCAGGGACTATTTGTTCGAGCTGATTCAACTCGCCGAGAAATCTGAACATAACTACAATGATTTGAAAAGTTTGGCGGAAAAAGCGGCTGACTTAGGCGACGTTCCCGAAATAGATATTATTTTAAGTGTAAGTATAATATCAAGTTAATCGGAATAAAATGCCGTGAAACATTGCGGTTTACATTTTTTTTTAATCCAACTAATAGCCGATACTTTATTGATCAGTGCGACAACATAACACATGTCATCTCCACACACGTGCACGCATACACGCTTAGAGCCTGTCCAGATGAGGCGTTCCAGACGCGAGTCGACTCGCGCGCTTCAAAATATATTGCGTCCAGATACCGCGTTTTACGCGCGTTTCTACCCTAGGAAACGTCACATACGCTGGTATACGTCGTACGGATAGACGACTGACAACTATGTCGACTCGCGCGTAGTACTGGACGCAGCAATGGGGCCCTTTCCTTTTTACGGATAGTACTCTTTGATGGGACCTGAGTATCTCGAGGCGCGTACCACGTGCGAGTCGAGTCTCGCTCATTGCACGCATTTTACGCGCGAGTTAGGAAACGCGCCGCACCATCTGGACGGGATATATGTAGCTCTAGTATCTCGGGTACGCGCGAGTGTCTACGCGCGAGTCGATTCGCGCGTAAAACGCTTCATCTGGACAGGCTCTTACCCATGAAAGTGGAAGGGTTTTATTCTTTTCCCTTATCGAACTGAAATAGTTTAGAAAATTTATCCGAAACAAAATACATATAGGATTTATTGAGGTATGTATGCTTGGCACACATATATGTTTCAATAACTCATATAAGTATGAATATGTAGCTTAGTTTAGCTCAGATAGGTCACGAATCGCATGAATCAGGCAACAGCCCAAGCCGAGGTGTACCGTGCACCCTTGAGCTATTTGTCAAAATTAAATCGGCTGAGTGCCTTAAGCGCTCGTCTTAGTAGTCCGGTGAAGCTGTTAAGGCCTTACTAGGTCAATAGCGTAGTCAGTTCGAAAAAAAAATGATACTTAATTGTTGTTTAAAGATTTTGTGGGGACGGTTTGATTTCATTGTATGGAAATGGAGACTAGTATGATCGTCATAATTCTGTCAGAATCTATCACGTTAATATTTATTACTAGCTGTGCCCGCGACTCCGTCCGCGTGGAACGTAGTGTAAAAAACCAGTGACTACTAAAATCATCTGAAAATATTAAGTTCATTTACTTGTCTACTTTTCTCTCGTACTTAAGTCGCTTCGTCATTAAAATTACAATAACTTTTAATACAGTGAACCGATTTTAATGAAACCAAGACTAAATGTTACTCGGGGATATGCTTTATGATTCTACTGACAGTGACTGCACTGCAAGCAGTACTTTAGCAGTGATGCATATCTTATATTTAAACAAACAGACAGATATTTCTAAAAATGATTAAAATGTGCATATCTTATATTTTTATATTTAAACAAACAGACAGATATTTCTAAAAATGATTAAAATGTGCATATCTTATATTTTTATATTTAAACAAACAGACAGATATTTCTAAAAATGATTAAAATGTGCATATCTTATATTTTTATATTTAAACAAACAGACAGATATTTCTAAAAATGATTAAAATGTGCATATCTTATATTTTTATATTTAAACAAACAGACAGATATTTCTAAAAATGATTAAAATGTGCATATCTTATATTTTTATATTTAAACAAACAGACAGATATTTCTAAAAATGATTAAAATGTGCATATCTTATATTTTTATATTTAAACAAACAGACAGATATTTCTAAAAATGATTAAAATGTGCATATCTTATATTTTTATATTTAAACAAACAGACAGATATTTCTAAAAATGATTAAAATGTGCATATCTTATATTTTTATATTTAAAAAAACAGACAGATATTTCTAAAAATGATTAAAATGTGCATATCTTATATTTTTATATTTAAACAAACAGACAGATATTTCTAAAAATGATTAAAATGTATTTTATTACTTATTCCTAGACACCTGTAACAACTTTTTTCACAGAAATCTAAAAAGTACAGACACGTTAAATTACCATTTTATTATATGTTTTTTGTATTGGTCTACTTCACTTCACCTTGCGGTGCCTCTCTCAGCTCACTACATGTCCTATGTAGATTTAAGTTAGCTATATATTGAAATTACCGTCTCAAAAGCACTGAATTCAAGGCCACCCTATCCGAGGTGTAGCGTAGGTTTCTGTAGGTGCAGGTGGTAGAGCCACGCTGAATTTATTACTGGTTTCAGCATGAATGGGTCGGCTCGTCCGGGTTAGTACCACCCTCTCACAGAAAACCGACGTGAAGTAACAGTGCTTGCATTGTTGCGTTTCGTTCGGTCAGTGAGAGCACCGGAGGACCACCTCCCCTACCCTTCCCCCTTTCCTTCCTCCTCCTCTCCCCAAACACAGGGTGGGAACGCACTTGAGACTCCCCTGGTGTTGCAAGTGTCTATGGACGGTGGTGATCGCTTAACATCAGGTGACCCACCTGCTCGTTAGCATCCTATGATATTATTAAAAAAAAAAGAGGTCCGGCTACTATGACTACTTTGAGCTTGTTGCAATACGGCTAAGTACCTTAGGCGCTTACCTCATAAGCCTGGTGAAAATGTGATATGGTAAGATTAAGAATGAGTATGTAAGAGGAAATTTGAAAATAGCACCAGTGACAGAGAAGTTCAAGAAATTATGAGTAGAGTTGAAAATTATGTAACCAAAAAAGTTTTGAGTATGAAGGTGGACGGATATAAGAGTAGAGGAAGACCGAAAAAGGTATGGATGTGTGACAAATTATATGTGTATAAAAGGTGTGATTACTGAAATGACATCTGACATGGGAGAATGGGAAAGGAAAACATTTTGTGCCGGCCCTACTTAGGTGGGATAAGGGTAAGAAGAAGATAAAGAATGTTGTTTGAAAATTATTGTCATAATAACCAATGATATTATAATTAAATAGCTGCAGTTACGTTATAAGCGCTTCTATAGCGCCTTGTTAAAATTTAGCTAGCTAGAAAATGTGATATCATGTTTGTGGTTATGGAAGCATGACAATGCTTATCAACATATACAATGCCATATCTAAGCAACATATAACTATTTCTTTTTCACTATCGATACTGAGCATATGCCATCTCACTTCCACGGTTTATGTAAGATAGTGACGTTTCACTTTACGTATGTGTGCGTTATCGTGCCATTTGTTTTGTTAAAATATCATGTAGGTAACGTATCTACCTCTTTTTAATTATAATATCATTGATAATAACACGTAAAAGGGAATGTCATGTAGTAAAGTTTATGTGTTAATTATAATCTTTTGTTATATTTTGTAATATTGGTGTTTTACGTAATATAGTTTGTTTCTTATGCACAAGTGAAGTGGATGGGAAATAATGCCACGACGCCTGAATTCTGACTTGAAACAAAAACTCCATGGAAAGCTCTAACAACACGGCCACCATCTTGTTAGTTCTTTGAAATAGTCGCAAAAAACTTGTGATATCATTACCTACTCGACAATTGTATTAATAATGTACTTGAAGATTGGTTGGCGAAAATAAAATAAAAACACGTGAAAGTTAATTAGTATACCTTACTTGGTAGACGGCAGCGAGATCTGCGAAGAAGGTAGTAGCGGGTGCCGTGTCTGGTCTATTCGGAGTAGCTGCAGACGAGTCTGCACCAAACGCGGGCTGGAGACGTGAGCGACAAGACAACAGCGATAGCGATCCTATATCAGGTATACAAGTATCATGTTCAAAAATACACATATTTGCCACAATACTTGATCTCCATTACAGACTTTATCGTCATGTTATCCAGTTTTATCTATAAACAAAAAAATATGAAGCAATCATATGGACTGCCGAGAGAAATGAAGACTCAACAATAAAATAACTGTGTGCTTGTTTGAATTTTGAAATCAATTATAATATGAATTATTAAAAATCCTAATTTGTAAATTTAAAATTAGTCTTGTGTCCCATCTATTAGTAGTTAGGAGCAATAATGATATAAGGGGGCGTCCATAAATTACGTGAGGTATTTTTTTACATTTTCTATCCCTCCCTCCCCCGGGGGGGATTTTTTTAAACCCCCCCCCCAAACCCCAAAAAAAGGGGAGATTTTAAAAAAGGGCTTAGTAACGGTGTGTGTAGGGCGATGGGTCCTCGCTTATATTAAATCTTAAGCATGTACAATCTGGATTAAATGGACCAAAACAGTATTTTTTTTTTGTTTTAATAAAAAAAAAAATTGGGGGAAATTTCCAGAAACCCCCCCCCCCCCAAAAAAAAAAAAAAAAAAAAATTAACCCCCCCCCCCCCCAAAAAAAAAAAAAATATGAACGCCCCTAACTTTTTTACACTTTATAATCAATCAAACATATGATGGACTGCACAAACGTAATATCTACAAAATATCAATATTACACGTACCTACCTACACAGACCGCTATACTAATACGTCACGAGCGTATCTAGGTCATTAATCAGGTGATACAAACCCATAAGTTTTTCCCTTGCCAAAAATCGGCCAACGCGGCTAGAGAAGTTTTCATTTCAATAATTTGATCACCATTTATCTATAATTGCGGATGCTATGATTAATTTAATCTAATACTAGCGACCTGCCCCGAGCTAAACGATTCTTGATATATATCATTTAACATCAGATTAGATTATGGCCAAACGCTAAAACCTGTAAGGTATAGAAAAAATGCGTGTGCCGAATGGTGTTGCTATCAAATAAATTAACTACTGTATGCAAACAGTACCCGGCATCTGATCCGGCCAAGATCGGCTTGCTTCGGTTTTATAAAGCATCTTCTGTATGGCACAACACAATGTCTTTGATAGACAAAAATAACACTATACGAAACCGAACTCAGATGGCTATTTTGATCTTCTTCGCGTGTCCAACAAAATCCGGGTAGGGTACCTTAAGAGCAGGTTCACATGACAAGCGCTTAACGCGCGTTCACAACTACATACATTTTATTTAGACCGCACACGTGCTAACGGGCGTTTTAATAAAGCGCGCGTTGAACGCTGCGCTAACGCTCGACTGTGGTCTACGCGCGCTTTAAGATCTATGTTACCGTTCACATGAGCGCGCGCTTTTGACGCGGATAACGGGCAAATATACAAGAAACTGAACCAGGGCGCTCGCGGCTACGCACGTTCAACGCCTGACAAACGAGCACCATGTGAATACTATACAAAAATTTTACGCGCGTTCAATGTGCGTTAATCGCTTGTCATGTGATCATAGCCTAACACTTCATATTCTTTGGTACAGAGTCGGTGTTATTGGGGCGTGCGTCACGCACTCGCAGAGCTCGCACCTCGTCCCGCCGCACAGCCCCGCCCCCGCCGCATCTCTACGTACCCGCTAGGTCTGAACCACCATGTTTATTACTCTTGTATGTTCTACAATGTAATATACTCTAGTGATTTGGCTGTATACTGAAGAAAAAGGCGTCACCAGACACCTGGCAAATGTTAAACATTTAATATAATATTACATTTTATAATTAATAACACGACAGGTATACTAGTTGAAGTACTACCCAGTTTGCACATAGAAGCAAGGAAGCATACAATATACGTGCGCACACATGAAAGGGAGTTGAGAGCGATGGCGCATAGGAAGCATGACGGAATAAGAGAGCGTCATGCCGTTTGCCGTGACGACATACGGGTCGCTCTTATTGCTAAAGCGCGCCAATAGATGTTTCACATAAAATATTAATTTACATGTTCAAGTGTCCGTCGACTACTCGACCTAGGAGTTAAGAGTTTACACACATTTTGTAATATTTTGTGAATCTATCCTCTTAAACAGTGTATTTTTCACGAAATCCTAATGAACATAAAATCATAGAAACTAAAATTGTAATGGTGGAGAAAATACGAGTACATTCCATGCTGAAAAGGCCTAGAAAAACGTTACAGGATTATCGCAAATAGGCTTAGCAGTGAAATTAACCAGAGTGCCCAAACTATATAATATTTAGTTATTATAATCAAAGATATAACCTAACTTACATTCAGCAATTGATTTTTATTTATATAGATTTCATAACAAGTTCATTTGTTGCACAGGTCTTTGTATTTTGTCGCTTCAGAGAGCAGCGCTATAGAAAGCGACGCACCTTGGGAAGACCAACCCAGCTCTGGTAATAGTTCGTAAGTACTAATGATTGACGCCATTCACATAGCCATAATTATTCAACAGAGTAAATTACCGTTATCGTTTTTTTAAATAACTTATAGGTTCAACCACAATCTCACCGGATATTAAATAATGATGTGATATAAGATCGTAAATGCGCTAAACCTAGCGGGACTGGCTCACAAGTGCAGCTGCCGGAACATAACTAAAGGTGTTTGTAGACAGATTTTCAGTATGGTAGTTAGCCCGAGGGACTTATAAAAAGCCCTACCATCATGTTATGGTTACATCACGATGTCTTCCTTCAACGAGATAGACAATCGAACGTGACATAGGTGATATTATCGAACACGCTACCGAGTCGTGATCGTGTCAAGTAAACTAATTGTTTGTTATCCAAGAACTCTGAGATCGGATTAAATATGTAGGTACAAAACGTCTATTCCGAATAAGTGCATGAGATAACTGGTGTGGCAACCCACACAAATTAGAGTTCCGTGCCGCCGTGTCGGTAGTATCGATGGACGAGTCTCAATGTAAACGCGCGTTCCGAGCAAGTGACCGATCATCACCGATTTTCCGTTGAGAAACAATATGTCAAAAAGAATTTTGCCTACCCACAAACCAATTTATGCCCGAACAATAACTGTCGTGTGTAAATTAAGCGATATCAATTGGTTTCTTTAGAATTGAGAGTTCTATGAACAAATTAATAATTATTTTAGAAAGAGAAAACTCACAATACTATTTTTCCCTAACTTAATCCTTTCTAAAATGTATCTGTCGAGTTGCGAAAAGATTAATAACCCTATAGTATAGCTCTATTGTCTTAAATAGTATTATCAGTGCGAATATGAGTTCTTATTTTTGTTACGCTTTCACACCGTAACTACTCAACTGATTGCCATGAAATTTTGCATACACAATGCCAGGGGTACAGAAGAGGACATACGGTACTCTTCATCAAAAAAAGTACTGTTCCCGAAGGATAGGTCAAGTAAACATTGATGCGAGCGAAGCCTTGAGCAAACACTAGTGATATATAATAAGTGATGTAATTAAAAGTAGCTGTGTGATTGGATGCTATCTTACTGCTGTTTTTATCGATAAATATAACTTAATACTATTTTAATATGGTAATAATATCTATACTAATAATATAAAAAGGTATAGTTTGTGAGGTTGTAGGGGTAATCTCTGGATCTACTATACTGATTTTGAAAATTCTTTTACCACTATAAAGCCACGTTATTTGTGAGTGTCATGAGCTTTATATTAACCCGAAAAATGAAAAGACTCTTTTGTGGTAGTCGGATTTGCAAAGTAAGTCGGAGAAAAAAACGGTCGAACGAAAACGTTTCTTACAAACGCTGCCGTAACGATGAGAGATATATGATTGAGTTGTAGAGAAAAGTTGTAGAGCTTGATAATGCCTACAAAAAAGTCAGCGACAGCATCGGTGTTATTACAAAAAAGTTAAATACTTGGTTTAAAAAGGTTTTGAATTAAATGCGCCGCGCTCGCCCGAGGCAAGTTTGCGTTATCCTTTTTCGCAAGTCTAACCTAACGCACCCAAAGCGAGACAAAAGAGAAAGATGGCGAACATTCAGCGACTGCGGTGCATTTAATTCGAGACCTTTTTGAAGCCAGTATTCAATACGTATTTAACTTTTTTGTAATAACACCGCGTATGTCTAACTTCAAAGTTTTTTTTATAATCAGGGCGGTACAACGTCCACCGTGCCCCCTAGTATGGTAATATTTTGCTAGTAACTGCAAAATAACTCAGTTACCTTCAATTGAAAATACTTTACTTTTTTACTACTCCATCCCTATAGTTCTTTTACTCATTTCAAGTTAATTCTGGAACTTATAACTTATCGGAATGAGAATAATTACCATAGGAAGAGAGAGAGAAAAACAGAATTTTAACAATAAATTTTAATACAATAATCGTTATCTATATCTAATAATACCATATAATGCAAGTGATTGTATTCTGTTTTATATCGGCGAAGACTTATAAATGGCTTGATGTTTTCTATTCTAATAACTATGTATTGTATATTATAGCTGTTAGTTTTCCTAATAAATAAATAAATAAAATAAATAAATAAATAAATAAAATAATCATTAATGTTAGAAGGAACTCAAAGATAACTCGATGATACTTCAACGTTTCACAGTACAAAAAGCCCCAACGGGAAATCTTATATACAATCGCGCGATACAGTGACACAAAAATTTACATCACTGCTACAACACTACACATATCACCTCCACACACGTGCACGCTCACACGCTTACACATAAAAAGTGGAAGGGTTTTGTTTTTTTCCCTTATCGAACTGAAATAGTTCAGAAATTTTCCGACACAAAATACACATAAGAGTTATCGAGACACGCATGCCTGGTACACATGTATGTTTCGATATCTCATATCTGTATGAATAGTTTAGCTTAACTTAGGTTAGCTAAGATAGATCGCGAATTGCATGATACAGGCAACAGCCAAGCCGAGGTGTGCCGTGCACCCTTGAGCTAGTTGCCCAAATAAAATCGGCCGAGTGCCTTAAGCGCTCGCCTTAGTAGTCCGGTGAAGCTGTAGAGGCCTCTAAAAAGGCCAATAGCGTAGTCAGTTCGAGAAAAAAAAAATCTTATATACAACACTAAGACTGTTACAATATAGCAATAACACGCTATACATTCCAAACATCTGTCAGATCAGTATCATCAGTTAAATTATTTTTCAATCCTTTGATCAGTACTTTATTAATCAGTAACTCGGCGTGATACCTTTGTTGTGCGTTCATTCTTTTTAATTTACACGCGACGTTCGCACCGATCGATTCAAATTCTCTATCTAATAATTCTTCTTTTTCCGTATTAAGGTAATATTCATCTCTGTCCACTTCAACTTTTACTTTTTTCCGTTGACGACCGCGTCGTTTAATGTAGGACTTACTTTCACTGTAAGTCGATAAGGCATCATGATCTATAAATATCTCGTGCCTTGTCTCTTCATCGCGGCACTCTTGACCCGAGAGTGATTCGTCACTACATTGGATACTAGCGTGCTCCTGAAATAATAAAGTTTTTAGTCCGTGTACTAACGAAAGATTGTAAAGTTATATTACCTAAATATAAATCTATATTTATCTATATGAGTATCTAATTACTACAACTATATGTTATTATTCTGTTCTAGGCTAGTATTTAGCTAAAATTGTACTAGATTTAACGTGATAAGGTGGTTATAGTAACGGCGTTAAAAATAAACAAGACAATTCCCATGTGTATGTAGCTTTTATTCTGCTATTCTATTAGACCCAACGTTTATTGAGAAAAAACAAACGCATTCAAGTATTTAGTACTGTCTATCGAGAGGTCTGGCCATTGTAAAGTCATTGCTTTTTACATTGAACATTGTCAGTGGAGCCAAATTCCAATTTTTGGTTAGTGATCTTAATAATGAAACGATAGCCTTTAGATTATGATACTTTTTGTTGAAACCCGTTATTTACGATATGGGAAAAGTATGATTTTATTCATTTGTAAGACGTCATTTATCAAAGAATCATATGTTCATTGTTGCAAGTTATTAAAAATTTCATCGTTCGTGTTTATGGAAGTATCCAGGTACTTCTGTTTAGTCTAATCGTAACTGGTTTACAGCCACGGAAATTCGGTCATTATTTATTATTGTATCACAAGTCATTTATACCCACATGAGGTATTTTAAACAAATTTAAATATGATTTTTTTTGTATAATAAATTAAACTATATAATTTAATATCGATGTGTGTACGTACGTACGATATAGTCTCCTAAATAAATTACGAATAAGGTTATTTTATAGCGTGCGTATTTTTGATGAATCTAAGTATAGTGCACATGATTCGTCAGAATTGTTACTGTCAATATTTCTGTCATTTCCTAATTGGGTATTCTCTATAATGGATTGTTTTTGTTAACCACGATGTGGTCGAATATATTTGTATAAAAGCTATCTTTATATTCTACAAAGTTTTAAATTTTACCGTGTAATTTATAAAACACTAAATGAAATGAAAGACGCAAAATAAAATCATACACTATCTACTCACTTCGTAACTATTATCTTCAATTGTAACCTCAGCAATATCGCTTTCTTTCATATCAGACTTTTCATTACCATCCAGGAAACGCAGTTTGTGAAATTTCCAAGAATTAGGAATATATTCATAAGCAACTTCTCCATTGGGACCCATTACTTTGGAAGCTAAATGTTTACGTAGGTCTTTTCTATAGCAAGACCTAAGTATATTTATCTTTTGACGAACATTGTATCTCGTGGCTGTATGATTTAATTTTTTCAATATTACTAATAATTTATCATAAGCAGCATTCCTTTTATATTTATTAGAGTAATCTACGTTCTTCATGTCCCAAAGCAAAGGAAGACGTTGGTACAAATTTATAAACTCGTGTTCTATTTTTTTACTTTCCGATTCAACTGATATTGGAAGCATCTGAATGTCCGTCTCTTCTTCATCATAACTCATGATGACTGATGTGAACTGCTTGAGCTTGACACTAAAGTTTGAACCACAATATGTATACAATGAACTCGTTTGCGTTGTCGAGTAATCTATAGCCTTAAAGCTGTCAATATTCACTACAATACAAGATGGCGTTTGACAGTTTTAGTGATGTGTAGTTAGTATTTTTCGGCAGGTAAGTCGTTCCATAGCTTAGTGTTGCGAAAGATAGTAGTGGTTACTAGTGAAGCATACTTGAACATTGAAAACTAGACAAGTTTAATTTTATTCTTTCGCAATTACGAAATTCATATCTCTTGGACTTTACTCAGATTTACTAAAATGTTTAGTTTTGTCGTGTGGGTAAATGCAAGTAATAATTGTCAAAATATTAAGTATTTCTATATTTGAGATGCCAGGTAGCTATTGATCAACTGTGAATTTGAAGGAAACGTTTATTGTACTTGCATATCTATAACCTTCAATAATAACTAAGTATTTTATTTGGTTATTACTGAAATCCGTTGAAAATACGCAATAGCTTACACAATCAATCAACAATGGAAAATGATACTGCAACGAAAATAACACTAAAAATTATTTTCATGTCAAGATCAATTTCTTCCTTATCAAAACTAAGGAATCAATATGTAGAAATCACAAGTTTTGTGTAGGTACGTATATTTTTTGGTAGTATTTAATAGTATACCTATTAATTTATTGTTTTCCGGTTTAAAACGTGTTACTTAGGTACAAATTATAAAGGTAGATAGATATATTCCAGGTTTCTACATAGACGCGCTTACTTTTCTCCAGACCTACATTCAGGAATGGTATAATATGCAAACTGTGTATATACATAGTCAAAGTTTAAATACTACCTCATTTGGTTTGCGGTCCATAAAGGCGTTATATTCAATCGAATGATTGACAATCGATGTGGAAAAGTTAATAGTTCAGATGTTTTTATTTAATATTGGCGCAAAAAGTTTTCTTACATACATTTCCATCATAAGTATACATTTATATTCATTTTTAATAGAACTATGGGTAATCGAAGAGAAGACGTTGCACGTATAAGAGCTGCAAGACCTCTTTGCATTCAGCATGCTACTACTGGACAAATATCGCCTGTCGAACATTCTTTATTTATTAACGGTACGTAATATATATTAATTTTGTAAATTATCCGAAATGCATCTCATATTAATTGATAATCATGGTGATAAAACATCATGCGCCCTACAGTTCGCGCAAACGTATAAAACCTATTTTGAGTTAAGAGGTGATCATATTTAATAATTATGTTCTAGGGGAGTCCTTTGTATTTTGAACAAATTTTACAAAACTATGTACCATGATTACAAATTGTAGTAAAGAATAACAGACCATTTAAAAAAATATTCCACTAGAGTTTTAACGTTCTATTGATAATAAATTAGACATTGTCATGAAATTCATAAAAAAACTATAATTCATTCACAAAACACCTTACACATTCTGCAGGTCCTGGGTGCGGAGTAGAGGTAGACAGTGGTGCTCCAGAAAATAAAAATTCTGAAAAAAGAATTCGACCTAAAACTGCTAGAGGGAAACGCAATAGGTAGTATGCTACTTTTAATATATTAATTGATACTTTCTAAAGATTATACTATGCAACACGTTTACCAAGCAAATATTGTTTGAAATATTCATTTGTATTGTAAATGAATAATATAGAAATCGAAAGTTATTTTATTAAATATTATATCTTATTTTCAGAGTGTCCCCAACTCCTTTATTAAAATCAGGTAGCCCGTTAGAACCGTGGGCGACAGCACCACTATCGGGCTTGTCTAGACTTATGCGATCGACCAGCGCTTCGACGAGTTCCTTAACGTCGCAGACTTCTTCAGAACAATCTCTTCAAAGATACTAATAAAACGACTAACTACATTGCTTGAATATTCTTTGGAATTGAAGTCAAGTTTTCGTAATACGGATTTAGTTTTTGGTGAACCTAACTTTATCTGTATGAATTTTAAGATGTCTGATATATAAATTAGTTTTAAAACACTCATTCGCTTTTCAGTTTTCCTTCATAACTCTAATGCTTGTCAAATTTGTTTCATTATTGCCTATTGAGAATGTTAAAGCCATTGTAATGTGTACTGCAAATTGCTGCGTACGTAAATGTATTGTATTATAAAACGACTCTTTTGTTAAAACATGACCAGTGTTCAAGAAGATACCTATTATACGAGTCGTCGATATAAATAAAACAACAAATGTGTTCTTATTTTTTATTACCAACGCCTTGTGGAGTCACTGCGAAAACCAATAAATCAATGGCAACAAAAAATAACTCATATATATTTCAGAAAATAAGGACAGGCCAAGTGGTATGCATGTAGGTATAGATCCTACAAAAGTAAATAATTCTATAGGATAAAATAGATCATTTCAACAAAGATGTTGCGATGGACGAAGTACGTATTCATTGTTAAATATACATTGCATTATTATGTTTCCCAGTTCTGTATACTTTATCATTGAAAGTCAATATTCATTGAGCAATTATGTTAAGAAGCGTTCATTTAACTATTTAATTTCTCAGCTAAGTATTGTACACTTACCAATCATTACTAGTAATACTACCTTTACCGTAACGCCATCTCATGTTGCTCGGTCCGCCATTTTGTGACTCTTAAGCCCATATCAGGTTATCATTGTATATCATTTATTCAGCCATTTTATATCGTCCCATTGGAGTTATATATGTTAATGTCTGAATGATAGCTATAAGACCATTAAAAGATCGACAGTAATCGACAGTGAAATGAATTAGATATAACACCGACCATAAATTGTTAATAAATAAGACATATGAACATATTCTTGCAGAAAAACAGTAAAACACATTAAATCGGAACAATTAGGCAATTATAAGAGTATCTATACCGATTATAATATTAAACACATTTCCGTTGGAAGTATGATGTGTCGGTTTTCTGGATATGCTGTGAAATGCACACAGAAAAAGAATATATGCAATTATGATAAAATTGAGATATTGCAAACAATCGAATGGTAGAAACAACAGAGTAAAAATGTAGGGTAATCAAATAGGCACATATCATAAAGATAATAATAATACCATCTAGAAATATAATCAATAAAACTATACAGCTTAGTATAAACTAAAAATATGATAATTCCATTCAAACAAAACAAAAATATGCAATATAGGGCTCGTGTAAATTTTTCATACAAATCAGACAGAAATAATACAAGATAGGCACGAGATGATATGGCAAATACCGTTGTAGGGTCACACTTACCTTCTCATACTGTGAAGAGAAAAATTCATGATCATAAATAAAATGAACACACAAATGAATCAACATACACTTTATATCTTAAAAATTAGTACAAGTCCCGGGCACGTGGCCCGCAAAGCTCTCGAGCGTTTCAACTCGTGTATCATGTTAATTGAACAAACTCAAAGGAATGTAGATCGATTCACATTACCTTCAATATTCTCATTACACTAATCACCTAATTTAAATGTATCGTTTGAAGCATTTATTATTAATATTCTTTTCTTAAAAATTACATTAACGTCGGCGACCGTTTCCAACAGTGAGCTGTCAAGAGAGATTAACCAAGCGGTATGTAAAATAACTTCTCCACCCATAACTTAAAACTAACATAAGTGTTCACAATCGAATATGGAGTATTCTACAGTCTTACGCTACTTAGGATCTAAACAAAAAATATATATTCTGAGGCGTAAAACTAAAATCTCCAAATTCAACGAAGAGATTTATTTTCATTATACAATATAACAAAAAGTGTGTGAAACCGCAATAACAGAGGGTACATATATATAGTTTTAAATCACTCAATAGTTTATTTTCACATTTACCTCGGTTCCTCGGCGTTGTTTACGCTTTCGTTTTCTCTTTGTCTCTCTCTCTTTCTCTCACTCTCTTTAAGCTCCGTGCGGTATGTTGGTATTTCTGTTACTTTAAAGGCAGTGTGGCCATACTTACAACCTGGACAGACTGGCATAACATTCATAAATATTGGCACAAAATAATCATGTTATTGTATAAGTACAGAGTAAATTTACATAGAATTATAGAACACCGTTAATTAAAAACATTGGACCACACAGCCGTTTGTTACATTTATAAAATACACGGTCGATATCAATTCTAAACGACGTAATGACAATTTTAAATGGCGGATCTGTCCCGCAATAAATAAATACTTGATATGTTGTTTACCGTAGACGGTATGCCCGGGTTAGGAGAGAGATAATACGTTTTTTCTCTCTAAAATAATATCCCAATGTACTATTGGAACGAAGATCCTTAACGCGGTCTGCGGTATGGGTTGACTGGTAGAAATCGTCACGTAAGAGAAAAGCGTTATGCTACTTCTATGACACTTTCTCTCATTCTTTTTCAATTGTACGTGAGTATGTGTGTGCGTGCGATTATCCATATTTGTTATAGCTATATTCACTATATTTAAAATGAAAATTATATTTCATTAATTTTTAATAATGAATATTTATTCCTAAAAGTTTAATTATTTTTTTATTTTATATTAAGGAACTTCGTTTCTGACAGGAAGGTCCTCTGACTACACAGGTTTTACTATAAATAAAAATTGTTGTTTCGTTAATCATGCCCTTTCCCAAAGGCGATTTATTTATTGCGGGCGTGTCGGTTGATTCTGGGCACATTTCGCATAATGCCGCGTACGAGTTCTCCTTATATGATAACTTTACGATCTAAAAGATGTCTCCCTTTGTCTCCGCACTTCCCCCACTCGAGTCTCTGTAATCAGATAAACGAACATGGCAACAACAAACGGTAGATATATTAAAAAAATTCGGACATTTATTGCCTCGAGAGCAGGCATCCCCACAGCACTGGCGACCCTATCTGCAACACTACATACACTAAACAATATCAAAACAATTCCAAACTATATGTTATATGTGTTAAAGCTCTCAATACTTATAGGTTAACCACTTATCTATAATCTATAACATGCTATGTACTGAAATAAAAATTATGAATTAGTACATGCATTTAAAAATATGTCTACATTTTAAATATCAATTATATCTATGTATTTTTATTTTATTTATAAAAATCTCCCACATTCACTTGTATCAAAAAATTAAATCTAATTTTATTACAAGTTTACTTCAGTCAGTAATGAATTAGTATTAATTTTTCCCTGCAAGCTTTGAAGTTTCCAAACATTGGGACAATGTATTAATAAAATAAAAATTAACCTGCGGATAAATCAGCAAATTAATATATTTAATCATAAATACATAACAGTACTTACAATAAAAAATCTCAATTTTATATACAATAACCGAAAAACCAAAATAAATTGTAACATATTAAAATGCATAATGTAAAGTCTTAAGGGAAATAAAAATACAGTAAATCCCTATAAATAATATCAATAATTTATATTTTATTTCAGAAGAAATAGATAGTTATTAGATAGATAGTCATATATACTTCACTACATTATAGTCATTAAAGTTATGGTGAAAATGTATTCTTCACATCTGACACTGTTGAATTTAACAAATTGAAACTACGACATGTCTTTCTTTCATTCACCAAAGCCTCTCTGACCTGTATTATATTACCATTACACGCGCTGGTTAGTATAAAAAACATATTATTCAAAAAATATCTACACCGGTATTACCTCTCGCTATCCTAGTAGAACTGTTCTATTTCGATAATTCTTTTTTATTTTTATCTATAGTTTTTGTAATTCTGTATGTTTTATATCCTATTTGAACAACATAAGCTGAACTTGGATAACAAAATAATAATATATACTAGCGGTCCCGGCGGACGTTGTACTGGCTTGATAAAAAAAAAACCTAAAATTCAACCGCAGCGCCACCTACCGGGTCCAATTGTGAATATAAACCGTTCTTGGATCCACTCGAACACGCAAACAAAATTTCACGAAAATCCGTCCAGCCGTTTGGGAGGAGATTAGCGACAAACACACATACAGAAAAAATTTATATATAAAGAAGATATAATTTGGTGTATAGATTTCCTTATCCATAAACACTGTTCACATATATGTGAAAATTTTCTACAGCGTCTAAATGACCAGAAGCAAATAGATGAATAAACAGTTACTGGTAATTAATACAGATCAATGTTAACAGGCGTCCATATTACACATTCTAGTTCCTAAATATTTAAAACTATCCTAAATGCCCATGCGATAAGAGATTATGATACAAAATGATATACCTAGTACCTGTTATCAACCAGTCCCACAAATGCGTAGTCTAAGCATCCTATTAATCATCCTACTGCTTAATCTTGTTATAATTATCTATACACATTAAAGCCATTTTGTTTTTTATCCTGTATCGGTTGAGTGCCTTAAGCGCTCACCTTAGTAGTCCGGTGAAGCTGTTATTAGGCCAATAGCGTAGTCAGTTCGAAAACAAAATATATATATTGTAAGTATTCCTGTACCAGTCATCAACAAATTACGATACTAAACTGTTATATGCACATCTGTCAAGTGCTTTGATTTAGTATACCTATATATAACACAATTCGTGGTATTACTTAAGAACATGCAAATGGAGTTACAGTCTATAGATAATATAATAAAATGATAAAAGAAAGAGTTACAACTAAATAGGTTTATTTAGTACATAGGTACTTAACATGCGTTATCTGTCTACAATATAGAAGCTAGTTAAGTGAACTAAATGAGTCATTAGATTAGAAAAAGAGGAACCAAATCCAATTTTAACCGTTCATAGGTTTTTTTTGAGATCTTATTATTTACAGAGGTTAACTGTGACGATCGTAAACACAAAACTAAAGTTCTTATGAATGGCTAAAATTGGATTTTGTCATTTTGAAATTGGACTTGGTATTTTTTTTTTGTTTAATTTTTGGCAACCAATCTTCTAGATTATTTCTGCCATTGTCCAGTAGACAACAACAAGATGATGGCAAAATTGTTAGAACTTTCTGTGGAGTTTCTGTGGCATCTCAGAATTCACGTTCCGTGGTCTTATTTCCCATCCACTTCCTTTGTGCACAATAACTGAACTTTATTATGTTAAACAACACCATTATTACAAAATATAGAATCAGATGACACAAGATTATGAATAAAATACAAAAACAAACTACATGACAGATTATTATCCGTCAAACACTTGTTGGACTTAGTTATTTTGAAATGCAACACAATGGACTTGAGGCGATCGCTTCACATTTGAAAAACCACCGACTACAAACTATCGTCTGTTACAGTGAGTACTATTTTTATAAATTTGAACTCTTTAAGGGCGTTATCACTTGTAATATCATGACGTACTCGACAATGTCACTAATAACCTACTAGAAGATCGGTTGCCATAAACAAAATAAAAAGCTGAATGTATCGGTGACTTACGTTCATTGTTGATTTGGGTCGGGCGTAGTGGCGGACGGTACGCCGCCGCCGCCGGCGTACTGGTACGCGCCGTATCCGGGGTATACGCCGGCGGCGTACATCGAGTACTGCGGACCGCCGTACTGCGCCATCATAGCGTTCGCGTTCGCCGAAGAAGAGGATGGTGCCGGAGAAGGCGTCGGCGCCGGCTGCTGCATCTGCCCTTGTTGATCGGACATCTGCTGCCCTTGCTGTTCATACAAATTATTTCCAATTCTATAAACATCTATAATTTTTTTTAACTCTACTCTGCGTACCTTCCCCACGACAACAAAATACATACCGCCGAACGTATAGTAGCGTTTATAAAAGTTGTCGTTTTTATACTTTAATTATAACTAATTAATAATTATACTAACTGAAAATATCGCGATAATTATTTTATACGATAGGGATCAATATCTAAAAAGCGAAACCGAAAATATTTGATAGAAATGCATCTAGTAGTTTTTACCTGACGCGCACAAATTTAGACCTTAAAGGTGTTATTATTAAAATAGTTAAATACTTGCTTTAAAAAAGGTTTCGAATTAAATGCACCGCGCTCGCCCGAGGCAAGTGTTCGTTCGTTTTCCTTTTTCGCAAGTCTAACCTAACGTAACCAAAGCGAGACAAAAGAGCAAGATGGCGAACATTCAGCGAGCGCGGTGCATTTAATTCGAAACCTTTTTAAAGCAAGTATTCAACACGTATTTAAGTTTTTTGTAATGACACGTTATTGTCTTATTTAAATAATGTCTGTTCGCGATAAACTCAAAAACTACAGAACGGATTTTCATGCGGTTTTTACCAGTAGATGAAGTGTTTCACGAGGAAAATTTTTATTATTTAATTTTGTCAAAGTTTTTTTTTTATTGTCAGGTCGGAACAACGTCAGCCGGGCCCGCTAGTATATGTATATAAACTTTTAGTATGTAGACTCTAAGACGGTAAATACGTTAAACATGAAGGGTGGAGATTAACTCACATGTGCAGGTACCGGACTACAACTATAGGTGCTTGAATTTACAACTTGTGTGTGGTAACTAGACAAGCAAGCTTGGAAAAACCCTAACACAATATGGTGTCATCGCGGTGTTTTCCTTCAACGTAAGCTCCAGGTGATTTCCAACGATTGGAAATTAGGTCAATTGACATGGTATCCAGACATACTACTAACCCGCTCAAATTTATCCAAATGAATTATAAGTCGATCATGATCGAAACTGTGGGTGCTCTAAAAAGCTTATTATTCAAAATTTTAAAATACAGACTCTTTTTCTATTAAACTAGGTCAGCAGTTTTACTCAACGACACACCAACATACTCTATATTAATTCGTGATATTCTTATATGCAAAATTTTGGTTCCTGTTAGAACACACTTAGACGCGCTTTTATAATAAAATGTGTTAAACACGTATTCAACTAGGTTTTAAAATTAGACATTGTTTAGTATACCTCGTGTTTAGCTCATTTTTGTTTTTGTAATAAGACTGATAAAGTTAAAAACATATATGTAGTAGCTGATCCAGCCATACATTGCTGTGGCTCAGTAGGTGACAAAAAAAAATTCAAAATTATAACAAGACGCTGTCTATGACATTTCTATAACATTGGGTCGTACAGTTTTTAGTAACAAACTAATTTATAACAATAATACTATAATAATAATCAACATTGACAATTACTTAATTTGTAATTAAAAAATATAAAAGCCATTAAACGAAATATAAATTATCCTATGTCTCAAGTTCTGGCATGGTTCTGGTTCTGGAAGTTCTCTTTAATCTGGTATGTATGATGTAGCAACGAGTTTTAGGAATTCGCGTACATTTACCAATATAAATGGTAGCACTATCGGCTGACGGCGAAGGGAAACATCGTGAGGATACCTAAACCTGAGAAACGTTCTTGTAATAGCTACTACTGTATGTGGGAAAACATAGAACTGTGTATTTCTCATTAAATCGCCAATACGCCGTGGGCTGGCGCGAGGTGATTATGCCCATATCTTCCGCCGAGAAGAGGCCATAGGATGCAATGGATATTTTACATGACGATGATGCTATATCTGAATAATGAAATGGTACGGTACTTTTAGTTTGATCTGTGCTTCGATAGCCTCGGCTTCCTTTATCTTGCCCATGCTGCGGTAGTACTCGGCCCACTGCGCGCTGTAGTCGGCCTGCGAGCTAGCCTGCGGTGCCGCGCCGCCGGGTGCTCCGCCCGCACCACCACCAGCACTCGCCGGCCCTCCGCCATGCGACGGGGAATCTTCCTCTGACGGCATTATCGCTGCCGATGCTATTTAAACAATATACAAAAAAAAACACAATTACAAAATTCACTTACACTTTATATTCGTTAAAATTTTCCCAGTGCAATGTTCTCTCTCCCTAGACACAAAATAGGTACCTTTCATCTTAACAAGCGTTTTTCATATACCAGGTAACTGTTTAAAGGTTAACAGCATTCAATCGTGGGATACTTCATGGTCAGATTTAACATATAAAATAATAATATCAAAACAAATACTAATAAGCAACAAGCTTAGTTAAAGTTTGTTCTAAAACTTTTAAAGGTATGGGAACGATATTTTTAAACGTAAAAAAATGAGACCTAGCTGCAATGAATAAAATTCAAGGGGCGTTTTTCAAGGTTAGTCATTACTTAAAAACTTACAAAGAATAGGGGGGCGCGGGTTCGTTTTTGCGTAAATCACCTGATGTTGAGTGTTTATTAGTTTTGCGGTTCTCGAGATAATTAGGTCAAATATTAAGCGCGTATTTTTTAAATTGATTTAGAAAGAGAAGCAAGTAATGAGTAGTATGTGAGAGTATTGCAACTATTTGACCAGTC
Source organism: Antheraea yamamai (assembly GCA_036509395.1). Lineage (NCBI taxonomy): Eukaryota > Metazoa > Arthropoda > Insecta > Lepidoptera > Saturniidae > Antheraea > Antheraea yamamai. The sequence goes on along the minus strand of AP028443.1, from coordinate 8,321,284 downwards.
ATGCTGTGTCATCAAAATGTAACATTACTATACCGAAGTAAATGTATTTTTCTAATTAATATAAGATTGATATAAAGGAAGTATGTAGGCTATAATATCATTATGCCTTTTCGTAGGGGTTAAACAATAAAGGAAAAGACATCAGTCAACTTTTAATCTACATAAGACAGATCTGTTTTTGTGCAACATTAAGAAAAACAAAGTTACCGATAACAAACAGCACATGTATAAACTGGTGTAACACTGAAATATCGTTGATTTATTACAAGCATATTACAGTGAATTTCATTAATAACGACCTAGGTTGTAACGACTTTTTGGTTATAGCGACGTCAAACTTACGTCCCTTGAATTTAAAGCATACTTTCGTAAGAAATTCATTCGGTAATAGCGACTTCGGATATAGCGTCAATTTCGGGTATAGCGACTTGTTTTTATGAACCATTTATGACAGATTACCAGAAATTCCTTCCGAATATTGCTATTGAGTGGACAAAGGCACAAAGACTCATTCCTAAAACTATTAAGCTTTCTTATCCTTGGTTTACATTCACAGATGATCAAGCAAATGCTTTGTTTGTATGTTCCTACATACAACAAAGCATTTGTATGACCATCTGTGCTAAGTAGTCCTCTACTTAGCCTGTGTACGAAGTTAATCTTACGAATCAGTTACGTAGCAGTTTTCAGTGAGTGAACAGTGTTTCTTAAGGTTGTGAATATGGCTCCTAGACGTACATTTACTGCTAAAGAAAAAGTGGACATCATTTCGAGACTGGAAAATGGAGAAAACAATGTTGATCTGTGTTTTTTATTATTTCGGACATAGCGACCTCCGGATATAGCGACGACATTAAAGTGCCCTCTCCGCCATCGTTATAACCGAAATTCATATGAATACTTTTATTTTGTAAGTTACAAGAAATTATTATATCCTTTGATTTGTAATAAACAATAGAAGATATCAAATGTATATTTATATTTTTATTAATAAATATTCTTTCACTATGAATAATAACAAATATAATGCAAATAGTCCTAAGCCCAAATTTTGCTTCTATTAGGTTGAAATTATGTAAATTGAAAGAATAATATAAAACTAATGTATATCATAATAGTAATATCCTGACGTGTGAAGTTTTTGTAAAACCAGGACAGAATAAACTTATCAACAAATACACCACATTTACTATTTTTGTCAGCATTATATTAGTTAAGTTAAAGAATATCAAGAAATATATCAGAGACATACATTGTTTAGCTTGTTCGATGGCTTCCGCTTGACTCATGAGTCCCAACGAGCGGTAGTAGTCAATCCACTGTTGTGAATAGTCAGGTTGTCCTGTCGCTGGGTTTATTGATACTTGAGGCTGTATGGATTATTTAAACAAATTAATTGGCATTCTCACTGTCATTTCAACAAGACATATCATAGATTTTCTAATTTTTTAAATATTCCCTTCTCTAACAATATAAATGGTCACAGTTTACTTTAAGCATTCTTACTAGTTAGTCTGTAATAGGGGTAGCATAATCGTTAACCCATAAATGCATATTATTACCAATTGTTTATATTACGAAGCATTTGTAAGGATTAGGTGTCATGTCCGAAGGCAGTAACCGCTGAACCATCATCGCTTAAAATTTTTCATCCTGTTAACGTCTTAGAAAGAATTACCTGTTGTTGTTGTTGTACTGATGGCTGGTGCCAGTGCGGGTTGTAACCCCACGCAGCCGGAGTTCCGACGCCGTAGTACTCCGAACCGCCGCCGCCACCGCCATTGTTGCCACCACCGCCACCGTTACCACCGTTTCCGCCACCGCCATTACCGCTGTTACCGTTGCTGCTGTCTTGGATGAAGTTTACCGGCTAACAGATAAATATATATTTTTTAATTTACAACAAGAAACTGTCACAAAATCCTAACTAATATCATAAATGCGAATGTGAGTTTGTTTGGAAGAGAGAATTTTTTTTGTTGTTGATACAGACCTCGGTTAGAGGGTAAAAAATGTAAACTTGCATAACACAGGTCAACAAAAAAATTTTTTTTTTTTTGGTTTCTGTTCTCTTTCTTAAATTCTGATTCTAGACATTGAAAAACATTTAAATATTCATATTTAGTTCATAAAGTTTGCTTTGGTATGATTTACGACGATAAGTATGATTTAATTTATTTCATAAACAAAAGATTACTACTACATCTGAATGAATTTAAAGACAACATTGGGACCTACTCCGAGGAACAAGGAGAACTATTTCACCAAGATGTGATGGACTTTGAACGGCGATATCAAGGGCAGTACAACGAGAATATGATGGGAGATTACATTTGGGGTTTAATACGAGAGAGCTCATACGAGCATAAAAGAAATACGAAAAATATTCACTTTTAGACATTAGTTTCTTGTTATTTTACATCTATATGTTATTGTTTATCACAAATCTTGAATAAAAAAGACTCTTGTATCTAAAAAAATGTTTTCTAATTATAATTTACAGTGGAAGTGTAGAAAAAATATAAAAATCAATAATTTTTGCCGAAAAATTGTTCTAGTTTTTACAAAAGCAAACTTTAATCGGAATAAAAATATTTTTTCCTTATTTTCGTCGTAGAAGAAACCAAAATTTAACATGTAGAAGTAGACCCAAAAATCGTGTTGACCGGTGTAATAAACAATGTCGAGTTTTTGGCGTAAAAAAGCGGGTAGTAGACTTTCATGTTGTGTTTTTATATTTTATTCATAAGCTTGTCTTATTTGACACCTGTTTTGTAATATTGGTCACATCTTACATACAATACGTACGTAATATAATACAGTTATTGAACACAAGCGAAGTGTATATAAAATAATAGCATGAATTCTGAGATGTCACAGAAACTCCCTGGAAAGTTCTAACAAGGGAGCTACAATCTTGTTAGAACATTGAACTAAAAAACGATAACGTCCAACAACAATAGCACAAATTTAACTGCGTGATGCGGTACAACTAAGGGATACTGCAGCCCTGATTTATATATATATATATATAGCAATATACTATGTCTGTCTATTTGGTGATATAACAAAAATATTACACAACTATATAAATAATAATAATAATAAAAACTTTAAATTAAATATACTACAATACAGTGACTTACTACAGATGTTAATTTATTACGTTTTTAAGTTTTAACTACTCAACGGATTGAAAAGAAATTCTGAAACATTTTCAGGGGTATTAGAAAAGGTTATATTCATAAACAAAACGGCTTCACGAAGGATAGAAGAGATCTAGATTAACGCGAGAGAAGCCGAGAGCAAAAATTAGTACAGTACAGAAAAAAGGGATTTCGTATTGTAGAAAACAGAAGCGCATTTATAAATAACTTTAATCAATTAAAAGAGAGTAACTATAAACAAATTACTGACACCAGTTTCTATCCGCTTAATTAAGCATAATTTTTTTATTCTGCATCTTTAGGCTCATGGATAGCCATAGCCTGCGATCACTGTCTCACCTAATATTAAAGAACAACCTATCCTAAGATGACCACTAATTATACCTAGAGGAGGACCTGGTTCTTAAAATGCAACCAAAAGAACGACTACAGGTAGTTGTCACAAAAAAATCCTACCATTATGAATTACAGTATAACGGTTACAAAAGCAAGAGATTACTCACCATTCCAACTTTTTCCATAATTATCCTCTGGCACTGTTCGACGGCATCGGGATGTCCCTTGATGAAGAACGTCCTACTGTTTCTATCCATTCCTTGGGAGCGACGATCCAGCTCGCAATGAGCTCCGGACTGAGCGTTGATCTGTTTTATAACTTCACCGCCTAGAATACGCAAATAATATGGATGCAGTCTTCTAAACACCCAGAAATATTATTAGCAATCTTCTTCTTTTTTAAATGATTATGTGCGCAAACAATTTTGCCAATGTCAAGTGAAAAGAGCTATAAACAATGGAGATTGCGACAGACAATTAAACAACTATCTTTATATCCAATTATTTGCAATCACTGGATGTTATAATTTAATTTAGAAGGAATGGATGAATACACTGGTGCGATAAATTACTCATGGCAGTTTCTTGCAGATAAGGGGCGTTCAACTATTACGTAAGCAGAATTTTGTAATTTCTAAGCACCCCTCCCCCTGGTCGGCAAAAGTAAGCAATGCTCTCCCCCCCCCCCATAATTACGTAAACATTTATTTAAATCTGTTCCGGTTTAATAGTGAAATATAATATTGCTGACGTAATCATTACCACCATCGCCTATGTCATCAAAAATAAGCAAATCAAGGACCCCCGCCCCCATCAGTGCTTACGTAATACTTGAATGGCCCCTAACTGATGTTATAGTTTGTACAATAAATAGAATATATATAAGTAAAAACAAAAACATAAATAAAAATAGAAGTTACTGTAATCAGTGTAAATTTTAATCTTAAGAGAACAACTACAGGGCCTATGTGTCAATGCATAATTACCACGCCAGCCCACGTATTGGCGATTTCAAACACTAACAAAATATAGTTCTATATTTTCCCACATACAGTGGTACTATAAGAACATTTATCAGCTCCAGGTTTTCTCACAATATTATCCTTCACCGTTAGGCGATACTGTTTCCAATTTAAATTAATAAATAAATGTATGCAAATTTCGAAAAAATCTGTGACATCAGATTCATATTCAAAATCAAAATATTCTTTATTCAATTTAGACCCTGAGAAGGCGCTTATGAACGTCAAAGCTACCACCGGTTCGGAAAACAAACCAGTCATCGAGAGGAACCGGCAAGAAACTCGATCTGGTTTATCTTTTCATCTACACTAATTACATAGTATAAAACAAAGTCCCCTACCGCATCTGTCTGTCTGTCTGTTCGTGATAAACTCAAAAACTACTGAACGGATCTTTATGCGGTTTTCACCAGTGGATAAAGGGATTCACGAGGAACGTTTTGGTATATAATTTGCCCCGGATTTTTTATAATCAGGGCGGGACAACGTCTGCCGGGCCCACTAGTATTATATAAAGAGGAAACATTGTATTTTTGTATGTTTGCTATGAATAAACTCAAACACTACTGGACGGATTTCGATAATTCGTTCGATAATGAAACGGATAATACCGATAATAAACCCTTTTGTTTTGTTCATGCTGTTCCCACGTTCACTTTCAAGTAAAGTCACCCGACAGTCATTGACACTGCTTTAACATAGACGCGTAAAGAAATGCGTATAATTTTTGTATTTTTCTAGATAATTAAGTCAAATATTAAGTACCTAGTTTTTTAGTTGATTTAGAACGAGAATCGAGTGTAGATTATCGTCCATATATATTACTACTGTCTAAACTTTCAGCCTGTATATATAAATAGGCAGTGGGGAAACGGTTAAGAACATCTCCCTCCTTTATTTCTCAGTCCATTTTCGTTATTCTTTTTTTGTAGCCACTGACGAGCTTTAGTATTAACAATATAAACAATTACAAAGCTTTTTTCTCTATGGTCGATGTTCGATCACTCGTAATCGACATACACTCGAATAAATATGAATAATGTTCGAAATTTGACCACTGGCAATGCAATCGTAAAGATAAAAACGCAAATGAAGTCACCAGCGACTGTCTACCTTTGATATAGATAAAAGTTAATATTATATATTACCTCTACCAATGATGAGGCCGCATTTAACATTGGAAACGGTGAAAGAGACGCGAGTCTCTGGCGTGTCTTGCCACTGTTGTGCGAACTCCGGCGGACGGTCGCCGTTGCGCTGCCCCGACCCGCCGCGGCCACGGTTCGACCTCACTTCCTGTTCACGTCTCTAATAAATCAAAAACTCATGGTTTGCCACCTCCCATTTCGGTGACTACATCACACATTTACAGGCTTATCAACCATACGAGCAATATCCAGACACACTAACACCTGTACCTGCTATACCGACGGCGCAATTACTAGGTTAATCCATCGGGCCGTGGATTTTTATCACTATAGATATCCGTTTATTAAAGTTAGTTTATGTGTTCGTAGCCTGTGGTTGCTGAGGAAATTGTGTGCAATTTTTGTGCGTGAAAATGTTCGTCTCAATACAAAAATATATACTACATTTGACGTAAGTACGGCGAGTTGTATTTATAAGTAACTATTTTATATGTTTTGTATAATAAGGTCACCACGAAGGCATCTTTCTGTGAGAGTTGTGAGGTGGTATGCGTTTAATCTGTCGGGTTATGATTTTTTTTTCTTTAGGTATCCTGACGTATACGATGACGTAAACCTCGTAACTATATTTTTCTCAAAATTGAAATTATTAGCCAGAACATATTCTTGAGTACATTAATGATGTAAAACGGAACTTCAATTGTTCAAATTTTCTTTTTGAGTCACAGTGGTAAATTTTAGGGAATAACGATCCCCGGGGGTTGGCTGCGATATATACAGTTTTAAAGCAGGGAAATTATGTATTTGTGCCAGAATGGATTACCACCACCAAATAAATGAAAGCCCCATGACACATGATTTTCTTTGGTTTATAACAGTGTATAGTTCATATTTAGTGATCAAACAATTTATAGTTTAATATAGTTTGTGAGCAAAAACTGTGTAATTTATTATATTTTGTAACCAAACGTGTATAGTTTATCGATTTTCATGACCAAACAGTGTATACTTTATTATATTTTGTGACCAAACAGTGTATAAGTTTATCGTATTTTCGTGACCAAACAGTGTATAGTTTATTATATTTTGTGACCAAACAATGTATAGTTTATTAAATTTCGTGACCAAACAATGTATAGTTTATTAAATTTCGTGACCAAACAATGTACAGTTTATTAAATTTCGTGACCAAATAATGTATAGTTTATTAAATTTCGTGATCAAACAGTGTATAGTTTATTATATTTTGTGACCAAACAGTGTATAAGTTTATCGTATTTTCGTGATCAAACAGTGTATAGTTTATTATATTTTGTGACCAAACAGTGTATAAGTTTATCGTATTTTCGTGACCAAACAGTGTATAAGTTTATCGTATTTTCGTGATCAAACAGTGTATAGTTTATTATATTTTGTGACCAAACAATGTATAGTTTATTAAATTTCGTGACCAAACAATGTATAGTTTATTAAATTTCGTGACCAAACAATGTACAGTTTATTAAATTTCGTGACCAAATAATGTATAGTTTATTAAATTTCGTGATCAAACAGTGTATAGTTTATTATATTTTGTGACCAAACAGTGTATAAGTTTATCGTATTTTCGTGATCAAACAGTGTATAGTTTATTATATTTTGTGACCAAACAGTGTATAAGTTTATCGTATTTTCGTGATCAAACAGTGTATAGTTTATTATATTTTGTGACCAAACAATGTATAGTTTATTAAATTTCATGACCAAATAATGTATAGTTTATTAAATTTCGTGATCAAACAGTGTATAGTTTATTATATTTTGTGACCAAACAGTGTATAAGTTTATCGTATTTTCGTGATCAAACAGTGTATAGTTTATTATATTTTGTGACCAAACAGTGTATAAGTTTATCGTATTTTCGTGATCAAACAGTGTATAGTTTATTATATTTTGTGACCAAACAATGTATAGTTTACTAAATTTCGTGACCAAACAATGTATAGTTTATTAAATTTCGTGACCAAACAATGTATAGTTTATTATATTTTGTGACCAAACAATGTATAGTTTATTAAATTTCGTGATCAAACAATGTATAGTTTATTATATTTTGAGACCAAACAGTGTATAGTTTATTAAATTTCGTGATCAAACAATGTATAGTTTATTATATTTTGAGACCAAACAGTGTATAGTTTCTAAAATTTCGTGATTAAACAGTGTATAGTTTATTATATTTTGTGACCAAACAATGTATAGTTTATTAAATTTCGTGACCAAACAATGTATAATTTATTAAATTTTGTGACCAAACAATGTATAGTTTACTAAATTTCGTGATCAAACAATGTATAGTTTAACATATTTTGTGATCAGTGTATATCCAGTTGTCACATTCAGACTTCCAGGCTGGCGGCATATGATTGGCAACTGACGATAGATTGTAGACCTTCAGGTGGTCAATGTTGCTTTTTGATTACAATGTGGTAACTATCAAGTGCTGTCACTTTGTCATGTACAGATAAAGCAGCAGTCCTTTACCACCAATTATCAAATTAAAAAAAGACATTTTATATAAATAAAATATCCATATTCTAGTTCAATTCCAGTTATGTCGTGAATATAGAAAGGTATTTTATTAAAAAAAGGTTTCTACCCTTAAAAAAATCAATTTCTTTCAATTAATTATAATTATTTTCATTAAGATTACATGGTTTAACGAATTTAATGTTTTTTTTATCAATTTGTAATATTTTGTTAAGCGAATACCGAAAAGGGTCACAATTTTTTTACACATGAATATGGAGAATTTATTGTATAGAAAAAAATGTATATACTCACATTGACACTGGATATAAGATCTTCAATCATCTGTCTAGCTTGTTCTATCTGATGAGGCTTGCCTTGGAGATAACATCTCTTATCACCTGGCCCTTCGTCACGTTCTTGGTGGAATTGAACTCTGGCCCCAGTGTCCGCTTGGATCTTCTTGATCATATCACCACCGCGGCCAATCACGACGCCGACAGCCACTTTCGGCACAAGTACCTAATAATGCACACAGTATACGAGTTTGTAGTCCGATGAAACTGTAAACGCCTTGCCAAGCTAACGGTGTAGTCAGTTCGAAAAGAAAAAAAAAACAGTATACGAGTCGTTACATTTCAAAATGACCTGGATTTAACTATAAAATATGTAGTACAATAGGAGTGGGGATCATTCTCATGCAGATCGTTGGGACCGTTCACATCTTGATATTCGTAGCTATATTCAATACTGTTTTTGCTTCTAAAATTACATCATACTTTTATAACTACATCTCGACGTTCTTCCGACATACGAGAGTAGTAGTAAGAGTAAAGCAATATTTCCAAAGTCAATGTCAATATTTTAATGTTTAGTATTTCTTTATGGTGTACTCACTTCAAATGATGATTCAATAAAAAATGAGCGAAAAATACTTTGTAAAATCAAAATAAGAAAATTTGTTTGGTCATGAAAGTAATCCATGACATATCTCCGCGGTTACAATGATGCAGTTCAACTTGATGTAGCAATTATATTTAGTACAGTTGATGATGAATTATGAACAAAAATGAATTCATTTTCAAAAGTTAATGGTAGTATTATAAACATCTTTGTTTTGGATTCATAATTTGATTCTATTGTGTATCCATTACTTTTCCAAATGATGATACTGGGCATATCACTATTTCTCATAATGTATAGACTATATTTAATTCAATATCACCCAGAAATACCACGCGCCCATGGTGTCGTTTAAAATGAATTGAAAATTGTGTCATGAGGGGGTCCGATAATTTTTTTTTATTTTCGTAAAGTTATGTTTACTTAGTATTTAAGAGCCTTACCACCTTATGTAACCGCCTGTTTTTTGTTTCAAATTTACAATTAATTTCAATTTTCATTTAGACATCAATTTTTTTTATGTTTATATAATTGAAAAAAAGTGGCAAATAACTGAGTAGGCATGATGAAAGCCTTTGAATATATAATACCCTTTGATAAAAGAACCCTAATAAAGCTCAAACTTTAAAAATTCAATGCACTATGGTCGAATGTCGACCACTGGGCGCCCACTAGTATTCCATAATTACTCGAATTTTTAACGTATCCATGATGACAAAAAAGATTGAAATGCGATGAAAATGTAACACTAATCAATAAACAAATGACTACTTTTGGAAAAAGAATTCCATGTTTTTAAAATAAAATTAATTTGAAATTAGAATTCTTAGCCAAACAAAAATTATTTTTAATTGAAATGGCCAGTACTGCAGAACGGCAATTTCATAGGTAAAGACCTATTATTACATATATACACTTACTATTGTAAAGAGAAATGATTTGATTTGTAAGAAATAAACTAAAAAAAAAAACAACAAGCACTGAACTTTGTTCTTAAGGAAGGTTCCCTGATGGTACATGTTTTTTAATAGTTGTAAGTTGCAATCAATTTACAGGTAATACTATATACAAGTAATATAGAAGTTAACCCTTTGCACTCGAGGGCTGCGGAGTGGAGCCATGTAAAATGTTGGTGAGAAATTACGGTTCATCACCAACATTTTAAATGGCTCCGCTTCGGAGACTATGAGCGTAAAGGTTTAATAATCTATGATGCTATCACATACCTCCGTTGAATTGCCTGGTATCCCGTTCCCTTGATCAGAGTTAAAACCATCGTCGTATCTATTTTGCATATCCTTGTCGGCGAGAAGTTCATACACCAACTGTTTAGCGTGTTCCACCTTCGCTGGATCGCCGGATATACGTAAAGGTTTTTCCTTAAGAGAAAAAAAAAATGCAAAATACACTCTATTATAAGCAATCGGAATGCTATCAAATTATCTTGTATTAAGTATGATAAGCATAAGAATCAAATTTAACCTTATTGGGAGTACTACGCGTTCCAAGTGAGAAGAGTGACAAAATTGTACAGCTGGCAATAAAACACTTTAAAAAAATTGTTTTTATTTCTATCACAATTACAAAATGAAATTGCTCTGATGGAAAAAATGAACATTGTTTTTAAAAAAAAAGTTATACAATGACTTTATTTTTTATTAACATGGCAATGAATCCTTTACATTCACGATATCACAATATACAATCATGATAATATACTTTACTAAAATTTAGTATGTATTTTATGAATTTAAGTACAGCATAGTTTGGACATCAATTATATTTGTTTGAGAAATAATTTTTAAAACAGTTTGACACTTATAATCTGGCAACCCAAAATGTACCGTATTTTGTTATCAGAATTAGTACATACTAAAAAAAAAACATTTTAAAATTCAAACACTACATATCTTTCTAATAACTTTGGTCGGCAAGAGACAACATTCGAGTATAACAAGAATAGTCATATAGAACAAATTCTATAATAAAATATATTTTTTTTTTTTATATCATAGGAGGCAAACGAACAGGTGGGTCACCTGATGTAAGTGATCACCACCGTCCATAGACACTTGCAACACCAGGGGAGTCACAAGTGCGTTGCCAGCCTGTGTGGGGCGGGGGGAGGAAGGGAAGGGAAGGGGAAAGTGGAAAGGGAGGGGAGGTGGGTCTCCGGCGCTCTCACTGACCGAACGAAACGCAACAATGCAAGCACTGTTACTTCACGTCGGTTTTCTATGAGAGGGTGGTACTACCCCGGGAGAGCCGCCCCATTCATGCTGAAACCAGTAATAGCTTCAGCGTGGCTCTACCACCTACTAATATAAAACGTAATATTTATGAAATAACTTACATATTCAGTATTAGGGCCTTCTTGTATGACAATCATCTTAGCTCCAGATTGTTCCTGTAGCTGTTTTATCGTCTTCCCATTTTTGCCTATAATAAGGCCCACTTTTGGCCCTGGCAGTATGATTTCATCCTATTAAAGAAAACAATTACGAAAATAATAAATTAATGAAGGGACAAAGTTTTAGTATTCGGGAAAATATTATTAGGGTGCTTTCAGTTCAGACGATTTGTGTCGGACTGCTATGGTACGCTCAATACACCGACTTAGGATCGGGTCTACAGCAGTACGACCTAAAATGTCTAATTCGGAGTGCGATGTAGTTGCTGTCCGAGTGTATTTTATTTATGTCCACCAATACTTGAATTCGGTCGAGCCATTTAGACGAGGAAGGTTTATTGTTGGTACTGTTCTTATTAAAAAAAAAATTTGATTACAGAAATAAATGATTACCTGAATAATTCTTTTCATTCGTATTTTTATATTATTAATTTGTATTCATTTTTTTATATATATCTACCCAAGTATTTTATTCTCTATAAGATTAAAATAATCATCATATTTTGAGTTTCATACAGCGGGCCGGACCTGCATGTGTATGACATGATTTTTTCTATATTTTTTTTTTATATTATAGGAGGCAAACGAACAGACGGGTCACCCGATGGTAAGTGATCACCACCGTCCATAGACACTACGTGTCATCCATAGTAAGAAAATAGGCAAAGTTGTTTATTTTACAACATGCAAAACACAAAACGCCTTCCTCATTAGCAAATAAAAAAGTCACATCGCGATCGCCGTGTTGCAGTCCTGCTAACGGACGTACGCCGAACTACTACTCGCCCGTTCTCGGTTCGACACATTCTGTATGAAAAACATAACCGGCCGTGTGCATTGCACTAACCGTGCTGCTCTCTCACGGCAAAAGTTCCGATACCAACCGCTTAAATCAGTGTTTCTCAAACTTTTTCTTGACACGGCCCCTTTAGTATGAAGAAATATTTCGCGACCCCCCTACCCGTTACTTTTCTTTCATTTATTTTATTTTGAGACAAATATTCGATTTAACATATTTAGTCATTTTCATAATTAGGGTTCGGATAAATACATAAGAGTTCTTCTAAACTTTTTTTATATTTTATTTATTTAATACAAATGATTATATCCGTTAGTTAACATTTTTCTTAATAAATCTTTTAAAACTCTATTGCTTTTTGACTGCAGCAGCTTTCCCAGCCTTTTGCAACTCCGGTATAGAAGCTTCGCGACCCGCTTAGGGGTCGCGACCCACACTTTGAAAAACATTGGCTTAAATCGAAAGCGCCCTTATACTTTTCGTATCTATCATTCCATTTACATGAATAAATTGACGAATGTGCTTCACTTCAGATCAGCTGCAACTATTTAGCCAATTGTTTTTTTTAATATTTTTGCTTGTCAGGACACGATTGTGTAAAATTTTTATCGCGTAATAGTTTGGAAAAGAGATAATTTAGTTTTAAAAAAATGAAGTGAGTGAGCGGGACAGAAGACAGTAAAATATAGTCAAAAATATTGACAGATCGATCTTCATTTCTACATTACATGCCCATAATGTGAAGGGAAGATTTGATCTCATTTTCATTAGTACACTCATACAAGCGGGCAGGAAGTTATAGATATAAGAATATATAGATATAAGAAAAATAATTATAGGTTATTACCTATAATCATCATTATTAGTCTTTTTTTTCTAAAAATATGATTAGACAAGTTTTGTAACAGGATATCCTATCCTATTAGATGTAATAACAAATGGTTATTTAATATTTTTGCTAATATCTTTCATAAAGAAGGCATTTATTTATGCGTCAGCACAAATTACACAATTTTGTAAAGTAACATAATTATTTATCTAGTTAATATGCCTTTTATATATATTCAATTCCCAATTAGCCAATTATCTTTTCACCTGATTGTACAAGTGACCTATATCATCCTATCTTTATATATATAATTCTTCTGTCCATGTGTATATGACTGAAGTCCTCCTAAACGGCTGAACAGATATTGTCGATTTTTTTTGTGTGTTAAGGCCAATTCAAGTATGGTTTAGATTCACAACTGAACCCATTACATGGCACTGCGGTTGAATTATACAATCATTACATAGTATAAAACAAAGTCCTCTGTCATGTCTGTCTGTTCGCGATAAACTAAAAACTACTGAACGGATTTTCATGCGATTTTCACCAGTAGATGAAGTGATTCATGAGGAAGGTTTCGGTGTATAATTTGTTAATTTTTTTTATTATAACGGCGGGACAACGTCCGCTGGACGCCTTAGTGCTAAATAATATTGTGAAAGAAAATAAGAGATTTTGCTGTAGTTTTGTGTTTGTGTTACTTAATAACTTGTTGCCTTCATAAACCAATCTTCAATATGCAAAAGTATAATAATCTAGAAAGAGATTTTGACAAGAGGTTACATGTTGGCCCTGTAGTATAGGCAATTATATTCAATAGGAAATTAATAAACATATTCTCACAGTTGTAGGGCCACCTCCCCTCGGCATAGGTTGTATTGGTGGCATTCCACCACCACTCCCCTGGCTATCCGGGTGCTGAGGCGCGTTTTCACGGCCTCGATGATTCACAATCTGGTTTACGAGATCCCTGGCAACAAAATTATAAAAAAAGAATTTTTTTAAGCACGAATAAGTAGTTATATTTTGAAAAATTAAAAAGCAATTATACATATTTTGTACATACAAATAATAATTTAAATAGTTACATAATACGATAACTGAGTGATTTAAATTCTTTTTGTTTTTAATTGTGTGACCTAAAAGAAAATACTGCTTATTATCTTCTTCTCTTTTCTTTATACAGAAAATGACAGAGGTCTGCCCTTTTGCACGCAACATTTAAAAGCACTGTACAGATTTAGAATTATGCTCCTTGTTTACTTCTTAGACATTTCATACTTAGATAAAAAAAAATTATTAGGATAGCTTTATTTAATATGCAATTATTAAAGGTCTAAGTAATTAATATTTTTATATGCATAGAAAAGTGTTGAAGTGGTGTGGTGAGTATATTTTTTCCTCCGTACATCCTTACTTATATTATAAATGCAAAACTGAATTTGATTATTTATTAAGTCAACCAGATTAGACGATATTATACATATCACCTTCACACACGTGCACGCATACACGCTTACACATGAAAGTGGAAGGGTTTTATTTTTTGCCCTTATAAAACTGAAATAGTTTAGAAAATTATCCGATACGAAATATGTACGAGTTGTTGAGGTATGTATGCTTGGTACACATATATGTTTCAACAACTCATATATGTATGAATAGTTAGATAGGTCGCGAATTGCATGTATCAGGCAACAGCCGAGGACAAGGCGTGCCGTGCCTTGAGCTAGTTGTCAAATAAAATCGGTCGAGTGCCTTAAGCGCTTGCCTTAGTAGTCCGGTGAAGCTGTTAAGAACTTGGAAAGCCAATAGCAGAGTCAGTTCGAAAAAAATAAAAAAAAATATTAAGCTTTCACACCACAAATACTCAACTAGTTACTTACATACACATTGTCAGGGGGTACAGAAAAATATATAGGGTACATTTTATTCAGAAAGACAGTGTTATAGAAGATATTGTTTTTATGAAACAATAAATAAAAAAACCAGTACACATACTTGGCTCTCTGTATCGCCTCCCTTGAGCCGGTGAGGGTGCACAGTCTGTCCGGCTGGCCACCCGAATCCGGTGCCATTTGGATCTTGCAACCAGACTCGGCTTGTAATCTTGTTATTTGTTCACCACCGCGTCCAATAACTGGAATAACGTCTGATTATAATGCTGCCAGCATACTTTTTATTATTCACAACATCAAATTCTAATTAGGGAGTAGTATTAACAAATTTCTTAACACAATCTCCTGCTAACTCTACACATTTAATTAATAAAATATACTACTATTACACTGTTTATAAAGTACAATCATTATATTATTTTTATTAAATATTTACATTTATATATTATTATATTTAATATTTTCATATTCAACTTCATAGATACATCAATAAGATAATGGAATTGTTCTCACCATGTTTTCCTTAAGTATCTTGGATAAAAGAGTTTAAATATGTAACTATAGAAATTTTTAAAATTAAAGATAAAAATGCACACAGCAAAATATTTCAAGAAATATTAAAAATTGGATCTCCTTCTGCTAATATGGTTCAGTTATACAGATGCATGGTTGAATTTTTTTTATTAAAACAACACTCAATAATAGCACAGATTAAATAACAGTATATGGTGATATACACGAAAACAACCACAAAGTGACAATGAACAATACATCTACCTTTTTAGAAAACAAGAACAATCAAAATCTATAAAGAGTGCTTGAAACATGTCATGTGATACAAAACAATTATACGCAATAATTTCATATAAAAATATAAAATGAAGTTTATTTATCCAAATTCTACATATCTTTATTAATGTTATCATGGATCAAGAACCATTATTTACAGAAGCAAGTCCAATTGTTTAAGCGCACCTTGGCACTGGTCGAGGGCAGCTAAACAGAAAAAAGAATGAACAATAAAACTTGCAGTCAAAATTTTGAGTGTTCTCAATAATTAGAATGATAGTACTCATTCTTATATTAGGTCTTTACCTATGAAATTGCCGTTTTGTATGAAAAAATTTAAACTAATTTTTTTCATGTATTTTTTACTTGTATTAATCGAAGTAATCACCCATGCAATCAATGCATCTTTGCCAACACAGTGGCAGTTTATTGATGCCCTTCTTAAAGAAATCAGCTGGACGGGAGGCAACAAATTCTTCAAAGGCATTTTGTACTGCCTCTCGGGTATTGAATTTTTTTCCCGCCAAGGAGTTATCCAAATTCTGGAAAAAGTAGTAGTCTGTAGGCGCAAGGTCTGGTGAGTAGGGCGGGTAACGGAGAACTTCCAACCCCAGTTCTTGCAACTTGGAGACCGTCTGCTGTGCAGTATGAGGTCGCGCGTTGTCGTGCAGGAACAGCGGAGACGAGCGATTAACCAATGCTGGTTAGAGATGCGCGAGCTTCTCCATCATTGTGTTCAGTTCTTCACAGTACACATCTGCAGTAATGCTCACCCCATTTGGTAAGAAGCTGTGATGAATCACACCGGCGCTAGACAGTGACCATTACTTTTCTAGGGGTAAGTTTTCGTTTAGGGCATTGTTTAGGTGCTGAACCAGGATCCAACCAACTTGCTGAGCGCTTGCGGTTATTAAACAGAATCCATTTTTCATCGCAGGTAACAATGCGGTTCAAAATTCCTTCATTTGTGTGTCTGTTGAGCAGTGCAAGGCACGTCTCGACGCGTACTTCGCGCTGGCGATCATTGAGTTCGTGGGGCACCCATTTGTCAAGCTTTTTTACCTTGCCAATTTGACGCAAATGGACCAATATTGTTTTGACGCTACGTCGAAAGCTGCTGCTAATTCAGCCGTAGATTGTGTATCATCAGCTTCCACAATCGCCTTTAATTCGTCAATGTCGACCAAAGTCTTCGGACGACCGCGAGGTTCATTTTTCAGGTCGAAATTCCCAGAACGGAAGCGAGTAAACCAATAACAGGTGGTGCGTTGGTTTGTAGTGTTAGCTCCGTAAACGTCGTTGATGTTGCGTGCCGCTTGTGCCGCGTTGCTGCCACGACGGTACTCATATTCCATAATTAGTCGAATTTTTAACGTATCCATGATGACAAAAAAGATTGAAATGCGATGAAAATGTAACACTAATCAATAAACAAATGACTACTTTTAGAAAAAAAATTCCATATTTTTAAAATAAAATTAATTTGAAATTAGAATTCTTAGCCAAACAAAAATTATTTTGATTTGAAATGGCCAGTACTGCAGAACGGCAATTTCATAGGTAAAGACCTATTATAAATACTAGAAGTGACACTTCTAGTTTAGCTAATCAACTTCCAAAAAATATTTTGTGCTATTATTTTATTTTTATTTTTATATTTACAAAATTAAAATTGGATAGCATTCTGTTTTTATATATTCCAGCATGAATTTTATTGGTACCCTGAGGGCACATTAGCTAGCAAATATTGGGTCGTCACGACAATCGAGCTTCTGTGAAGCAATGAATACTATAACCACATATTCATACAAACTTTGGTGTTATCTCAGTCATGCTAAATCATGCCAAATTCGTGAAAACCAGCGAAAGAATGAAGGCATTCGTTTTATTTTACACAACATTACATGATTATTTCATGTATCCTTATTATTCAAATAAAAGGAAAAATAATAAGTGTTGCTAGATGTCAACAATTCTTGTGATTTTTAGGTCAAAGATTTTATCAAACAGGGTCAGTGGCATAATTTTATAAGTTATATAGAGTATGATTTGTTTGATTAAAGCTATAAATTAAAATGAAAAATAAAGAAAAAGGGAAACTTATTAAGCATTTATCACAATGTAGCTTTTTCTTAGTTGAGACTAGATAATTACAAATTAATCAATCAACCTTAATACATAGACTATTACAAAGCCAAACAAACACATTCATTAATATTGAATATATTCCAACACATATAACTCCAGTTCTTTCCCTCGGTATTGTGAAGTGGTTGACCTCTTGCAGTTGAATGAAGTTAACAAATGAATGTAGGCAGAATAACGTATCCTAACTTTTTACAATTGATCCCTTTGATATTGGCCGTTTTAGCGCTACCAAATTTATTCAATTTCATGTTTAAGGGAACTTATAAAAACTTAAGAAACTGACGAATGTTTACCAACCTACGCCTATTGCGATAATGATAGTTCCATACCTGCGTGACGAAGCTTCTGCTATTTGTCGCACTAAAAACTAACTTAAAAAAAAAATATTAGTGGACGTTACTTCCAATATTTCATGATGGTTTTCCGCAAAGTAACGCCTTCTTCAATCAAATACCTTAAAATGAATTCCGATAATAGTGCAGAAAAACGTTCGCACATCTTTGTCATTCCGTTAAACCTTAGAATTTAGCGTTTCAAAGTACCTATGGCGCCGTTATCTTACTGCGTCTATCGTCACTCAGCCGGACAGTTCGTATCACGTAGCGTTATGTTCCCACACTACCTTTATTGTGACCATAGAGAAAACTTCGTGGCAATATACACAGGTATGGAAGTAGCATAAGTCGAAACCTTCCCCGAAAAGCGTTAATGTGGTCTTACCATTAACGGTGTCACCATAACTTGTTAGATGATCATATTTTATTTTCTCTACATTCATTTCAATTAAACTATAACCTACAACTACAATACTTTTGGAATTTATATGAGACAAAGCATGTCAATCTTTATTTCAGAATATTATGATTTTTTACTTACTAAGGCCGACCATCTTATCAGGTACTCTGATGTAATCATTGATGCTTTGGTCAGCCATCAGGTTAGGCGGTACACTAGGCGGTGCCGGGGTTGGTGGCGCGCGTGCTCCTGAGCCACCCATTGGCGGAACCGATGACGATGCTGGGCCACTACCAACATAAAAGCCTCATGCTTATGAGTAAAATATACTTGTTATAACTTCAATGTAATTTACAAGATGCAGAAGTATTCTTTTGTATAACATAATTTGTCTTGGTCAATGAAGCTATATAATAGGCATATTAATGTTTGACCACAAAATTTAATTAATTTTAATAATAAAGTAAATTTCAATGTTTTACATTTTGTATAATTATTAATTAAGGAATCTGAGTATGGAATATGTAATCCCAGAACACTATAGACATTACACATTCAGATACAGAACTGACAATTATATTTCTATCCGATGATATTATAAGTAAAAAGCTGTAGATACCTCATAAGTGTTTTGACTTCGCCTTGTTAAAACTCGGCTTGTTAGCAAACATGATCTCAGTATAGCATCACCGTTAATGGAAGCATGTTATGTATAGATTGTTTCATAAAATGACTCCAAACTATGGTAAACATCACCTCTGTTATGGGATGTTGCACAAAATATGCAAGCAAAACTTCTTACAGTTTATTTATTCACATATCATTCATATTACTATTACCACAAACTCATTAATTATTACGAAACCAAAAAATATTACATGAAGAAATGATAGATGTCAAAAAAAAACAAAGCAAGATGTCCTGTTCCTTTTGATTATTCTTTATCTTTGAGGGCCAGATCTAAGTACCATAAGTTTTTTTTTTCACCACATGCATTAAGAATAAGCCATCTTACTTCCACATTTAATCTAAGATAGTGTGGCGTTACAATATTAAGTTACAATATTAATTTACGTATGTGTGCTTTATGGTGCCATTTGTTTTGTCAAAATATCATGTAGGTAACGTATCTACACCTTTTTACTTATAATATCATTGATTTCTACCCTGTGATAGAAGTGGTCTTGAAACAATTTGTGAAAACAAAATATAAAAAGGCCTGTCAAATTAAATCAGTAAAGAAATACTAGTCATTTTAATATATGAAGTTTTAAATTTTTTTTTTCTACAGTATTGAAAGTAAAATATGGTTTAGTATTATTTTTTTATTATAGAACTTCGACCATTCCAGTCTTGGCATGAATAAAATGTGCTATCCTATAGCAGTGCCTAAAGGATTTCGATTCATTATTCACCCCTTTGAAATTTACATTTCGTCAAAGTGCTAGAAGCTACATATAATGAATCTTCACACAAACAACTCCTTTGTTACGAATAATTTTAAATCTGTAATATCTTGTAAGATGTGGATTCAAATGATATTCATTAAAATGCAGTTTTGATCTACATGAAATAATCAAGTAAAGTAAAATTGCGTAAAGATTAATATTATATTTGTTAAAATTGTGTAGTTAATAGCCAATTATCTTTAAACAACAAGATAAAGAAATGATTACTGAGTTATCCTTAGGAGATATGATTTTGATTTACATTAAATGACCAACTACAGTAAAATTGCATAAGGATTAACATTATATTTTTTAAAATAGTCTATTTAATAGCCTATTATCTTTTAATAACAAGATAAAAAAATGATTACCCAGTTATCCTTACGAGATATGATGATATATGCCATCTGTAACTTTTTTGTAGGCATTTTAATAAATTGTACAATACTGCAGTAAATTATTATTATATATATATCATAAGGTTTAGCCAGCATTTTTAATATGGGCGGCTCGAAAACTCCTTATGACTTTATTGGAATTTCAAATTCTTATCACTACATAAAAGAAAGTCCTCTACCGCATCTGTCCGCACTAAACTCAAAAACTACTGAACAGATTTTCATGCAGTTTTCAACAGTAGATAAAGTGACTTGTGAGGAAGGTTTAGGTAGATAATTTATCAAGGTTTTTCAATTATCAAGGCGGGATAAGGTCCGTCGGGTCCACTAGTTATACATATAAATCTTAAGGAAGATTTTTTTTTACTTGTAGTGAAAAATGTATCTAAATTTGTTGCACAGTATAGAAGAAATAACATATCCGATAAACACGAAAAGTAAGTTGATGTTATAACAATTACAAAAGATAAACACTTGGGTAGAATAGGCTTACCTCATGACTTGATGTTGTGGTGGTTGTTGTTGTTGTTGATAAGCAGGTTCCACTAACGCTACTTTCTTAACAATCGGTTCAGGTCCGTCCTCCAATGATCTCTTGCCTCCGCCTAATTTAGCAGCTACCTAGTATGAGATTCAATTTAATTAAATTGTAAAAAGTTTTTTGTTTAGCCACACACTTTCACTTACATATATTCTGTGTAAATAGATTTTTCTTTTACTAATTAATTACTAAACTGAATAGAAACAGTATATAAATGTAAAAAAATAATAATAAGCTAACAGCAAACATTATGCTAATTTATTGAATAAAACAGTTCATCCTTATGTGTAAAATAAAACTCACAATTAATTGAAGACATAAGTAGATGAATGTGGTAGGTGATAATTATGTAATTTTACAGAAATGTGTCCCAATGTTTAGTTATATTTTTAATTATAATATTATAGAGAGGTAAAGTTTGTGAGGTTGTAGGGGGTAATCTCAGGAACTACTTGTCCGATTTGAAAAATTCTTTCAACGTTCGATAGCTCATCAAGGAAGGCTCATAGATCACCATGACAAGACCAATCGGAGCGGAGCCACAATGAAGAATGTTTCAAACAGAATAAAATATACATAACATTTAGGTGTTAATATGAAAAATTAAAAACATGTTACATATCACCTTCATCCACTCAGTTCTTCAATTGAGTCCTACTATTATTATTTCTATTGGAGTATTTGTGATTAATGTTAAATTCTCAGATATAGATATCCACCAACATATCTAGATTCTCACTGTGAATTATACTTTAGTTTAATCCATAAAGAAGGTAGTTACAAATAACCATGTTTTTCTATTTAATTTATCAAATATAGATCATAACAAGTGCTTTATTATTTCACATTGCAGTTAGTTTTTGTAATAATTTGTTAATACTACTTTTCTTAGTTCATAATTCGTACTATAAATTTACCTCAAACTGGACACAAATAACAATAATTGCATTTAATAAGTCTAGTTATTGATTTATACAAATTTATATAACAAAGATTTGCCTATTAATTATCAGTAGGTAATAATAAAATAAGTGACTAATATTGAAGAGATATCAAATTTTTATTTCATTTTTCATATTACTGAAATATGAAAATGTACTAAGTTTCTAAATAATAAATTATGAAATTAAAACCATGTCCAATCTCAATGCACAAAGAGATAAGCGTGTTGAGTCTACATTACCTGAATCATTGTTCATGGGAATTTATATTCGTAGAGTTTTGTGGGAATAAAATTAAACAGTTACTTTGTTTTATTACAAAATAAAGCCTATATTTCTCTACTAAACACACTGCGGGTAAGGCTTTTCATCGTAATCAAAAGTTTCACTTTGGGATTATGCACTCATTGGCGCGTTTTCTGTCGTGACGCGTAATAAAAGGGCGTTGAACCGTATCACTCAAATAAATGATTATTATACAAAAAATAGTCTACGAAATGTTATATTTCAAACAAATACACAATTCTAATTAGCAAACTTAAATGTGAAAACACGTATAGTATGTAGGTTAGGTAAAAGTAACGTACGTATTTCAGTACAGCAAGATGACGAAGTTACACATCGAAGAGGATAAATTTGAACACTGAATTTTTGTAACGATTATTAATTATTAACAAAATGAAGGTGTACACTAAAAAATAACGTGCACGGATGTCAAGACGAGCAGTTATTTATTTGATATAAAAAGGCAAGCTTACCAATCTCGCACGTTGTACAGCAGTAGCAAATCCCGCCGTTTGACTATTGTTTTGAAGCGTAGCCATAGAAGAGTAATCACTCATGTTTGAACCAAACTACACTTTTAACCGCGCAACGTCGCAGCCATTAAAAAAGGTCAAAAGACCTAAAAACCTCGCGATTTTCACTCGCAAATTTGCGAGTCGAGAGAAAGACGCGAACCATAGACAAAATAGAACTGTATTCAAAATGTCGGTTGTGTCGACCAACACAATAAAAAATCCAAAGACCAAGCGTAAATTATTATTTATAAAATATTGATAAAAATTCACAACAACGTTTTCAATTACTTTTTGATTTCTAATTAATAATGTATGGATGTTTGTGTTGGCTTAGAACAAATTATTTGTTGGAGTTTGTTGGCATTTGTCACTATATTTGTCTGTGGTTAGTAGGAAGTGAAACGTTTTGTTAATGCAATATTTCATGAAATTGGTTACTGCTGTTGAAATATTTAACTAGTCCATGTTGTTTATTACAAATGAGAAGAATAATGTGAAAGTAAAGATAATGTATGTTAATAATAATATCACCATAAAATGATATCTATTATTTCTCTATTCGATAATATATAATGTTGTCAAAATATTTGTTAATTCAATTAAAAAAAATATTCTTCTGAGTATGTATCGAATTTATATCTAGTATTTGCATGTTTGTAATAATCTCTGAGACACAGGGATTGATCTATAGTACAGAAGTAATCTTTATGAAAACCTTCACTTTAACATATTTAATTCCTTTTTGCAAATTTTAAACAACACTTTGCCAGACAACTTTTCTAGTGTAATTTTAATGTTATTATATATTACTAAACAAACTTACACCTTATCAGTAATATCTTATTATCCTTTCTGTAATTAAAAGAAAACTGTAATACAGAAATTATGTTAATAGTTTAGTGAACAGTGCCGTCACAAGACGTTACTCTGTGACACATGACATTACAATAGGTCATTCCACGTTAAATCGGATGGTTTGAATTTTTTCCTTAGTTTTGTGATATGTATTACTATCCTCGAAATGGGCTTTTCTTTTAACTTCTATCCATTCCTCTACTTTTAAAGCCGGTCTGGTAATGGAGCTTCTCTAATTACTGTATATATTTCATTTTTGAAAATTTGAATTTTTTCTATCAACTTTCTTTCCGATTTCAAATTTTTTTAAATAAAGAATAAATAGTGGAATAAAATTAATGATTGGATAGAAGTTACAATAAAAATCGAAGGGTACATAATGATATAAGTATCTTTAAAAACTTCATTTCAAATATCAAATACAATTTTTTTTCATAAAAAAATATCTTTGATTCATTGTTTTTTATAATAGCCACGTAAAAACAAATAAATAAAATTAAAACAAACTTGGACCATTTTTAAGAAAACCGAATATAAATTTCTAAATTTACCTGGAGTACTATTATAAGGGGTACTAAAACATATCACAAAAATGAGTAAATAATTAAAAAAAATCAGATCATCCGATTTGGTGTGGAATGCCCCATATATAACGCTTCTGCTTAGATATTTATCTTAGTATTTTACAGTGACTTATTTTTCTTCATTATATATTACTTAGTAGAGAACAAAATTTATGGAAGTTTAGTTTGTGTTAGTTATCCATTAAACATTATTTCAGAATTTTGTTAAATATGCGATCAAAGAATATTAATTTAAATAAAACTTTTTAGTTAATGATGTATCTATTTTTTATTTTAGTTACACTTTATATTTCACTAACAAGGAAATTTATTAATATATCTAATGGCGTTTATACATTACACATTTTAAACAATTCATCAATTGTGGTTTTGAACCAAGAAGTTAAGTAACTGTAGGAACAAAACGCACAAACTTTTTTTCTTCTATGTTATGGGTGCGTGCATTTGTGTTGTCCGGTGTTTGAAGACGCTTGGAATTCGCTTTCAATTTCTTCGTAGGAAAAATGTCGGGTGATACCGATAAAGCGAAAATCAGTGACAATCAGGTATAGTTGTGAAATTTGTTTTTATATTTTTTTTCTTTGTAACTGTGCGCGTTTACCGAATCGTTTTTGAGCTGTGAAGTGATGTTATTTCCGTGTTATATCATTTATATTTGCCTGCGTCTCAACATGGCTGACAGAACGTTTGCTTCCCGCTAAAAGCGGGAAATACGCTACCGAGGGTTGTGATATTATTCAATATTTCGTTATGAAAACTGTGTATGCCATGTTGATCAGTTATCGAAACCGATTCTAATGGGATATATTTCAGTATTTCGTACATTTTAACCACCCCCGCCCCTTTGCATTTCGTTGCAGGGCCTTTGTTAATGTGCACGATGTTATACGACATTGATATGAAATCCGCATGACCTTGATATTTGGTTTCTTGCGATTTATTTAATTTCCGAGGCGGCGTGATATGTTTTTGTTCCACCGAGTCGCCACTACACAACTCCTGATTTACGTACGGAACTTAGCAAGCGATGTAAATAAAACACGAGTCTTTTCTGGAGCCTTTATTGCTGACCTTATTAATTTTTTTCAGTATACTTTTTAGTTATACTGTTGCACATTTGCGATATATGTTGTACAAATTTCAGATTTTTTATGGTCGACAATCAAAATTGACTATAAATATGATATAAACTAAGCCTTTCTATGTTCTCTTCTACATATCTATATGTACACAGCTGTACATACCTTCTAAAATAATGTAAGTAACATACGTTTGACTGTATACCTTACGAGCCAATATATAAAGTCGAGATTGGAATGAGTATTTAATTTGTATGACGCCAGGTACTCTAACAGAATGGTGTAGATTCCGCAATGGAGAGGCAATCAAAAAATGTATTCCCAAATATTTTTTGGCGGCAACATTCTTTTATATATATTAATTGTATGAATTATTACTTAATCGAGAAGCTAATGGAATGAGCTAGAATTGTCTGCATGAGATGATCAAAAAATGTTGCCTTCAATGTATTTTGGCGGCAACTTTTTCACAACGGATTTCTTACGAGTATTTATGGAATGATCTAGTATTTTCTATATTGTTGTGTTGAATATTGTACTCCTTATTAATTTATCTATGTATATGCATACTTAAAAAACTAAAAATTTGCTGTAATTATATAGTTTTCTATTAAGATCTACTGAAAAATGTATTGGTAACTCTATTGTTTGATTATGGCAAAAAAATTGAAATTGTTAATATTTATGGATTTGAAATTTATGATATTGGAACTCTGAGAAGGAAAAAGATTTTGTCCATATGAATACAACTTGCATAAGTCGTATATTTCTGTTATATACATTTTCATACATATAATGAGTTATATTATCTAGATATTAAAATTGTGTACAATATAAAAAATAACATAAACATAAGTTATGGTTAAGATGGAAATAAGATTTCACTAACTGCATCTTTATTTCTATTAAAAAATAAATATATCATGGTATAACTTTCGACTTAAAAGCTATCTTAAACATTAAGAATAGATTTAATCTCTAAAGTTTTATTATTGTTTCCAGTCCCATATGAAACCTCTGTACAATTCTTAACTCTAACTTGTATATAATATATTTTTAAATTGGACTGTGTTGTACATAACTTACGAAATAGGTGCATGAAAGTCATAATTTAGTGCTATCTTATGAACTTGGTTACATGTATATAGTAAAATTTTGATTGATGAAGGCGTTACTTTGCGGAAATATATAATTAAATAATAGGATCTATGTTACTTCGTACTTCCGCTTGGAATTGATTGGCTACTGTCGTGGACGTTACTTCGCACTTCTGCTTGGATTTGATTGGCCGCTGTCACGTCTTACGTTGTTCACAAACATTTTCTGTTGCAGTGACGCGACAGCGGCCAATCAATTCCAAACGGAAGTGCGAAGTAACATCGCCCTATCATATCTTTTATTTTTTAAATAACTTAAAAAATATAGTTTTTTTTTTACTTTTAAAAACCCATTATATTCAAATTATAATTTGATGGTATATCTCTTTTGCAAGTTATTAAATTATCATTAGGAATCATACTACAACGCTTTCTACCGCGCTCACATATAATTTATAATGCCACGAATGTACAGAACAGTGTAAGTTTTTTTATTAAAAAAAGTTGGTCTGTTTTTGATCACACATAGAAGTGAAAGCTTATAAATTATACTCAATAAAGTTCATATATATACCTATATCAAGGTTTATATGTAAATAAGTCATTGTAATATTTAAATTCGCATAATACTTGAAATAATCTTATGAGTAAATACAAAATATACTAACGTTATAATACGTAATGTATGACGCCTTGTCAGCCTGTAAACAACGTGATTAATGAAGACGGGAGCCGAGTATACCGTCACCGATCTAAGCGTGACGGTCCACTTTCGTTCACTGTTCTATGCCCTTACAGAAGTTTAGACTTCAAAAAGTTTATTATAAACTACAATGAACTTTGTATATTATGTGTTTATTGTCATAACATCATTGAACTAGAGCTTGTGAGGGCTATTAAGAGTATTATTGTTATGCTTATCTACACTTAAAGATTTACAGAGCAATTAGATGTGCCTGTGGACACTACTTAATCAATACTGAAAAACATTATCGCGTATAAGCTTTACATTAAGTTCACTCTAGAATTTATTGGAAGTAGGTTCCAATACTATACATTAAGGACTTGGCTATCAAAATATTTTTATATATATTGTGGAAATATTTAAGATATTCAACTGTTATTATCTGTGTTGTTAAAAAAACACAGATGTTTTTAATTCGCCATAACAAGAAAAAAATTAGAAGGATAAATATATTAAAACAATATCACAAACCGAGGAAAGTTCATACCCCCGTATTTTTTTAAAAATTTCCCTTATGGAAATAAAAAAATGTTTTTTTTAAAAAAAAAAAAAAAAAAAAAAAAAAAAAAAACAAAACCCATACAAGATGAGACGTGTAGTTTTATGATATATATTTTACTCGACTCGTCACTAGGTGGCACTGTAGCACTTCAACTAATTTAACGTTAAAAGGATCCTCTTGATAATTGATATTTGAAATGAGAATATTATCGCGTTACCCGTTTTGTCATAACTCAATAATTCGTTATCAAAAATAATTAAAGATTTTTTCCCACCCAAAACGGAGTCACGTCGCCGCCATATTGAATTTTCATTCACCATAATGTAAGGATTCTAACGATACCCCACAGAGCCAAATGTGATAGGATTTTAAAAGTTATAGTGCAATAAAGAAGTTCACATACATACGGGAAAGCATTATACTCCTTTTGTGGGCACTCGTGTAATAATGGACGCTTGCCGCAGACATAGTTGGTATAGAAAGACCGTGTTTATGTTGACAGGATGAAGACAAGAAATCTGGTGCCGGCGACGGGCACACGACAGAAGACGAGTCTTCACAGGACTCTAAGGGTGAGTCCCAGCAGACGCAGGAGCCCAAGCTC
The DNA here is from genome assembly GCA_036509395.1 of Antheraea yamamai. NCBI lineage: Eukaryota > Metazoa > Arthropoda > Insecta > Lepidoptera > Saturniidae > Antheraea > Antheraea yamamai. The sequence continues at coordinate 8,292,998 of AP028443.1, read as the reverse complement.
CAAGGTAACGCCGATGTAGATCAACCAGATACAAAAGTGGAGGGAAAAGCAGATCTCGAAGGTCAGAATAGCGCTCAAATCGTGCACTTGTCCGGACCTTGGTATAAATGTGTTCACAGATCAGTGTTCATCTACATGGCTACTAACCTTTGGGCTGATTTCGACTTTATAATAGATAATTCGAACATTGTTACAAGTCATGTTTATATTCAGTTTTTCCGATACACGTTATCCCCCAAGAAACGTTTAACAATTGTTTTTTCTTCTTATATTAATTTAAAATTCAGATTATCAGATCTTGACCCAACAATGTTTGAATATGTGGTTTTTTTTTTGTCGACATTTATGTGTGTCACTTCTGTTTGTGTGTAACTGCCAAATGTGTTGGTTATTTATTGTGCAAATAGTATTTTCGTACTATTGTTCATTTCACAACTTCGTCTATGTTCTCTCGCTTATCGAAAACTGTATTCTTAAACTAGTAGTTCTCGACTCGACACTTTTACTAGAAAAAAAAAGCGTTATATTTTATTATTATTTGCTTATGGGAACTACCCGTCTTATTTGTATTCATTGTAGGTTCATCTTTTTAAATTGCAGTTGAGTCATTACTATTATTAAGTGAGGATTAGCTAAAAATATTTTAGCGATTATAAATAACCTCTGTTAAATTTTATTAATATTGTTTATTGTCAATGGAAGACACGATGTCTAGATAATAGTTTGAAAAACCCTCTATTTTTGCCAGTAATTCTTGTAAAATTGGATGGTTCCGGAGATTTGCCTTGAGAAAAAAAAAATCAATTTTTTTTAATATAATATCAGTCTGTTAACATAAATAAAATGAATTATAAGTCTATAATTTGTTTAAAGTTATGGCCTCATTAGGATTGGGAATTGTAAAGGATACTTTTTGAGTTTTTGTAATACTGCGTTTAATAGGCATTGCTTTTAGAGTGGGTTAATTATTCATCGTCGGCATTTGTGTTTTTTTTTTGAATTGCTTATGTTCATTATCGCTAACCTCACATTCTCTCACCTCCATGATGCTTAAATATAATAAAGTCCACAAGTTTTTGATGTTTATTTAGGAATAAATAGGTGCACTACATCTGTATAAATGAATAAGTTTATTGACTTTATCACATTAGGGCGGAATAGTCTATAGTCACAGTTCTTCAGTTATCATCGTTTCTAAGCTATGACCTTAACTTAAATTATTTTCTCGGGATTTAAATAAAAAAACATGGAAGTTAGTAATTATTATGATACAACCATTTATAGTATATTGCGTGAGGTAATGATTTCATTAAAAATATGGAAAGGTTTATTGGCACAGTTAGTAAAATACATTGCGCCTAAAGTCGTGCGTATTCGTATATACATTAGGCTGTATAAAAATTTCGACTATGTTCTTTTTACGAAAGCAACCTGGAAATATTTTCCTGGATACCGAAAAATAACTCTGTTAATATAGCACCTCCTAATTTAAAAAATAAGTGGTGCCTTATTATATTTTCCAGTTTCAGTTCCATTTTCCAGTTCCCAAATGTTTAACAAGGAATGTTTTTTCAACCTTTGTAATTTTGTTATTTCTGTTATTAAGGGCTTTACCGATCCGTAAGATCAGAGCATATTTTTGTAAGAAATCAGACACTACAAAAAAGGTTTAAGGCAACATTTAGTTATATCAACTCCTTCAAAAGTCATTCAAGGTTGAACTTATCAGAAATTTCGATGTTTTTTTGGTTAATTTATCAAACTACGAAGTTTTGCTCATAATAATCGTTTTAAATATCGTTCTTAGATGCTGAAAGTATCTTAAAGTCATTTTAATGGTATTTGTATCCAAAAAACTTATTTTACATTTATCAAGTGCTAAAAGTTTTTTTAAATAATATAAAACTGTACGTAAATAATTCTTGATTTAAAAAGTTAACATTACCTTGGTATAATAAGAGAACTAAGATATATATCTCATTCGTCTCATATAAAGGGATGATAAAAAGAAAATAACATATAAGGTGTGTTTTTTTTTCAATTCGTATTATATTTCACTTGAATTAACGCAATATAGGTGTGCCGATAACAATTATCCAGGCAGAAGTGATTAAAATTCGTATAGGCCGGAATCAGTTTTATCATTTTGTGCACAATAATTGTTATTTGTATTGAGTAGTTTAAAATGGGACGATAAATCTTATCGTTGTTTGACATTGTTGAATATGTTTTCACGCCGACATACTGGACTTTAAATAGTAATCTTTGTTTCTTTCAATCCACTTTAATTAATCACAGTTTTGTAAACTGAAAAGTTAATTATGCTTTTAACTAAACCAAGACAAGTGTTAAAATACGGTTACTTGAATGGAGACTAAAGTACGTCATGTTCATTCATACCTTAATTAAAATTAAAAAAAAAAGTCGAGGAAGTCATAAGGAGTTTAAGGAGAGAAAAAAACAATGGAATGTACGCTTTATAAATGTTTAAATTAATTATAATCTGAATTATTTAGATTTTATAATTTGTGTACCTATTGAAATTGTTAACATCAGTCTGGTTTTCACGTTATTGGTACTCCGAACAATAGTTACATACTTTTTTTTTTTTTTCGAACTGACTACGCTATTGACCTAGCAAGGTCTTAACAGCTTCACCGGACTACTAAGGCGAGCGCTTAAGGCACTCAGCCGATTTTATTTTGATAACTAGCTCAAGGGTGCGCGGCACACCTCGGCTTGGGCTGTTGCCTGATATATGCAATTCGCGACCTATCTGAGCTAAGCTAAGCTAACTATACATACATATATGAGCTGTTGAAACATATATGTGTTATTAGTTACATACATTTTTATACATTTTATGAGTTAGTCAAGGATATGAAGGAGCTGCACAATCTCAATATAAATATTATATGTATACAGACCGCTATACTACGCGACTTTAATACGATCGGCCATGCTTACTAGCGTCTCATGACGCGAAATACTGCCAAAAAAATACCTCACAACGCGCCTAAAGAAGCTTTCACTTCAAAAATAACCGATGTCAAAATAATGTACTAAAAATACATCAGATCATCCTTAGCCATCATAAACTTACCAATCTATGAAGAAAATAAGAAAGAGAAAGTCTTTATTATTGGAAAATAATTACAAACAGCAAGATAAATAAAGGAAATATTATATACATAGTTTATCCAACAGTGACACCCCCATTCAGCTACGTGCATGCGGTACGTCTGGGTGGTACTGCAGCGTTGATTTTCAAAGTATCAATCGCTATATGTTTCCTATTCGTTTTGAAGTGTTCCCTAGACTATATTCGAAACCTAAGGTCCAACGTTAATGAAATTAAATTTGGACACTTCGTACTTTCCAAATCAGTCCAAGGTCTGGGATGGTAACAAACATTTAAAAAATACAAGCGAATTGGGAACCTCATTTCTGAAGTCAATTAATAAAATGGAGACTACAGAACACTAGAATTAACAGTGTAATCATTTTTATTCATTACTAGCGGCCCGCTCCGGCTTCGCACGGGTATAAAATATATAGCCCATGTCATTCACTGAAAAAATGATTAAAATCGATCCAGTAGTTTTGATTTATTCATTACTGCCTGTGGCCCGCCTGCGTTTGTTGCAATGTAAGCGGAAAAAATGTAATTATTTACAATATCACATTAGAAACCTCAAAAATAACAGTATTTCTCCACTATTTAATGGATGTTGTTATAGATATAAACTAGGGGTGTGCGAATATCGTTCGAATCGAATCGAATCGAATATCAATATTCGATTCGAAATTCGAATGAATAAATGAAATATTTGAAAAATTGAAAAAATTTAGAATAATTGAAAGTTTTGAATAATTGGAAATAAGGGGGTATTTAGTAGAAGAAGAATATGGGAAATTTTTGAGGGGGGAAAAAAAAGGGAAAAAAAATAAATTATAAAATATTAATGGAAAAAAGAAAAAAAAAAAAAAAAAAAAAAGGAAAAATGAAAGATCAAAAAAAAAAAAATTTGGAATTATAAAAATTTTTAAAAATATAAAATTTTTGAAATAATGGAAAAAAATAAAAATAAATTGAGAGGGAAAAAGACGAATAATTATTATCCACCCCGATATAAACCTTCCTCTTCAATCACTCTATCTATTAAAAAAACCGCATCAAATCCGTTGCGTAGTTTTAAAGATTTAAGCATACATAGGGATATAGGGACAGAGAAAGCGACTTTGTGTTATACTATGTAGTGACTGGGAAATTTAATTAGTCAGTAACGTTGTTTAACCTGCCACTAATTGTGATATTTTAATGGGTTAATCCTTTTGCCGATACATACGCGTTGCTTACAAAATATGTAAGTCGTATTAAATCAAAACTGGCAATACAGGGTTGACCTGAAATTTGGTATTAGAAAAATATCCATAGATAACATGGTAAATATTTAGTAATAAAAATAACAATACGTTTTGTGATATCCATATATAATATAGTGAGTAATTTATTTACTTTTTTTATTTTTATCAAGCAGAATGAGTTAACAAACTATGCTGTCATATGTCTGTCTGATTTTTTTCACCTTCCCGCTTATGATTTTATATGAATAATATTATTGTATGTTTATTACACGCATACTTAAAATGTTATCGCGTACAGACTAGGCTATCCTTGTTCGGTGAGTCTTAAATATAATTAAACGGTTGCTGTCATCGGTCGTTATTCACGACAGGTTTTCGATGTTAACTCGGTAATTGTTAATAATATATATATGTATATTTTTTTATAAACTCGATATGTTTCGTGTAACTTAGGTGATGCTAAAACAACTGCGAACGGCAAAGACGACGAAACCGGTGGCGACGATTCTAAAAGTGACAAAGCGAAATCTGATGGCGACGTTAAAAAGGTAACATTTATATGTTTAATTTATTTAAAGTGAATTATTATACTATACTAGCGGACCGAGCGGACGTTGTCCTGCCTTGAAAACAAAAAAAATCCTAAAAGTCGATCGCAGCGCCACCTGCCGGGTCCAATTGTGAATCTAAACCATTCTCGAATCTCCACGAACACACACAAAAAATTTCATCAAAATCGGTCCAGTCGTTTAGGAGGAGTTCAGTCACATACACACGCACACAAGAAATATATATATTAAGATAAAACACTTCCATGTCATTAAAATGCAATTTTAAAATTTAATGTTATGTTTATTTATTTTGTTTATTATTGTGTTATATTATGTATATATCAATATATAAATAAATGAGGCAGTGGAGATACGGTAAAGATACACTCCCTCATGTGTTTGTCAGCCCCTTTTCTTCATTCTTTTTTTTGTAGCTATTGACGAGCTTCAGTGTTATCAATAAAAAATTAGAAAAAGTTTTTTTCTTGGTGATCGAAATTCGATCACTGGACGAGCAATCTTATAATAAATAAGATCATAATATATCTGTTTAATCGATCTGTAGATCATAGATTCATCGTGTAGAAGCTACATCTACATTGTAGATCATTCAATGGAATTGTTTTTGTGCGCACACTAAAATCCCTGGATAGATTCAGATTTAACAACTTCTTAGACACTAGGCTCTTATCTAAAATAATATCACGATATCTTCATTCAATATACAGTTATTAAAGTTTTAATAAATTATAATTTTAAGCACTACAAAAGACTGAAGACGTTTCGTAATTAAAATATATTTTTGCTCTCGAATTTTTTTGCGTTTTCTTCGGTACATAACGTATATTGTTAAGTTATTAAATAAAGCAGACAACGTCGCTGGTGTCAGCTAGTTTAGTTTTAAAATTACTACGTAAATAAACGTAACTTTGTATGTATTTAAAACTATATTATTAATTTAATATTTAATAGTACAGCTGGTGTTGTGTTCCACAGCAAAAATATATTTTTCTTATAAAAACTCTTTAGTTTTTGTACTACTTATAAACATGTAGTTACTTGAAACTAATAACTTTATATTAAGTGAAGATATCGTGATATTTTTTAGATAAGTCTCCAAGAAGTTAACGTAAAGAATCTAATCGACATCTATTCAGCGATGTTCACACAGCAGACCTGTATATTTTTATTTCTATATATTATTTTCCGTTTTATACATTACTAGATTATATGGTATATATGTTTAGGAAGAAAATGGCGAGACACATGATGATGATGAAAAAGATGTCGTAAAAGCCAACGACAAGGGACCAAAGAAAACTGCTCCCAAAAAGAAACCTAAAAAAGAGGTACGTAAAAACTACATAATGTTGTATGTACATAAATTTTAATATTATGAGTTGTGTTCGTAATTCTCTATTTTTATCACGTTCCGGGCCAAACCATTTTTGTCTGACATGTCCTTCAGGCCATTTGATATTTTGACAAAAAATAATTGGACTTTTTTTTAGAACTGTCTTCCTTATTGGCCTGACGGGCCTCCATAGCTTCATCGGACTACATTACATATTACATACATAGGGCATTTTTTGTGGAGGCACGCAATTCCGAATTCCGAAAATACCGAAAAATTGCCATAAAACTTAAAAAAAAAAAATTAACGAGTTTGAAAAAAATAAGTTAACAATCTTGGTAACCGTTAGAATTTTTTTTGGATTTTTTTTTAATAGTTGAAGGTTATCCAAATACAAAATGTAATCTACCTTTCCTGAAGAGTTACCGCGTCGCACAGTGGTTTGTTTATGTAGCTATTGTAGAGGTCGGACGTTGGGCACTACAAAATATATGAAAGTCGTAATTAAAAAAAAAAAACTGATTATTCTAATGAACAGCAATAGAAATACATAAATGCGCTTTTCAGATTGGACTTATAGTTTAAGAGTAAATTGAAGAAAACTGTTATCAATATATGGGAAGCAACCTAAAACTATGAATATCTAGTGATTTTCGTTCTGCAAATTTTCTACACACAGTATCTTACCATAATATGCCACAAGAACCCAATATAACAAGGCGTACATTTTTACACTTTTTGAGAAACAAAAAATTAAGGATTTACAACTTTAGAAAATTAGCGTGCTCCTTAAAGAGAAGTGACAATAAAGGCCCTCATATTATTGATACTATATTATCATTCATACAGTATTGCGTTTCAACATCATACATAACATGACATAAGTAATTTCTTCGTTTTCAATAGGTGTGTCGTTACATTTCAAAATGAGTTAAATCCAATTTTAAATTGTTCATATAGCATATTTAATTTTTTTTACGTTTCCAGTTTTTATACACCGATAACGAAGTTCAAATTATGCTGTCCACAAGGATTTTAGTTTTTTTTTGATCTTCATATTTTACATGTACAGAATTAGATCTTGAAAAATTTAGCTCATTTTGAAATATAACCACCGAGTTATCAAATCGTGTACGATGGTACATGTGGCCTAAAGATCAATTTTAACGTGTACTACCGGTGGTACACGTGGCCTAATGATCAAGTTTGATGTGTACTACCGGTGGTACACGTGATCTAAAGATCAATTTTAACGTGTACTACCGGTGGTACACGCGGCCTAACGATCAAGTTTGATGTGTACTACCGGTGGTACACGTGACCTAAATATCAAGTTTAACGTATACTACTGGTGGTACACGTGGCCTAAAGATCAAGTTTAACGTGTACCACCGGTGGAACACGTGGCATGTAACGTGTTAAGAATGGAGTCACATTATTCTTGATCCTAGGTGTTTAAGCTTGACACATATTCGTTAAATTTATACTTCATTATTGTCCAATTAAATTGCTGATTAATTACAAGAGAGTCAGAAACCAACTTACTTACTTTTGATTACTTACATTATATAGTTTTAAGTATGTCATTTATGGTTAGAAACGTATTTTAAAACTGCTTTTAACGTAAATATTATACTAGCGGGCCTGGCGGACGCTGTCTCGCCATGATAAGAAAAAAACCTTGACAAATGATCAAGTAGACAAATCACTTTATCTACTGGTGAAAATTGTATGACAATCCCCTTAGTAGTTTTTGAGTTTATCGGGAACAGACAGACCGACGTGGCAGAGGTCTTTGTTTTATAATATGTCGTGATTTGGCCCATGTAAACACGAAAATGCAAAAGGGAACTATTATAATTTTTATTCGATTATAATGTGAAATCAATGTGAGTATTTAATAAACATGGAAATATCAAATATGAGCGATTAACAGTGTATTTTTTAAAATAAAATAAATAAAAATTGTTTTTTCTATTTGCGGCCCTTTTTTTAATCAGCTATATAAATAGCGACTGCAATGTACCTAAATGTTTCGGCTGAGTGCCTTAAGCGCTCGCCTTAGTAGTCCGGTGAAGCTGTTAAGACCTTGCTAGGTCAATAGCGTAGTCAGTTCGAAAAAAAAAAAAACCTAAATGTCCAATCTATTTAGATCCATTGTGCTGATGTGGATTTCTTTCTAAACGAGATATCTAATTTCATAGTGTCAGTTGTGAATAGCCAACATGAATTGTTGTGACTTATATGTTAAACTTTAACTTTAGTATTTATTGAATCCTACTTCTATATACGACTAGAGGCCGTCCGCAAATTCGTCTGTATTAAAATGGTGACATGCTACATTTTTCATGTAACCATAACGGATAACTTACTTCACACTTGTTATTATCTATATTTATTCTGATTACTCTAAAGTTTCATCACAATCCATTCAGTAGTTTTTTTTTTGCCATAAAATCATGCTCACAAGCTTTCATATTTATACGTTAAGTGACCCGGCCGGCCACGCGTTGCTGTGGCTCAGTTATTATATGTAGATTTGAATAAAACACGTGCACCATGAAATAAACTGGACTTGAAAAAGAAATTAAATTTGAAACGTGGCGCCATCTATGAGATATATATATAAGTCAGTCCGACAGTTTTCCTTCAACAAACTAATTTGAAGCGCCACCTGTTCGAGACAGGTGACACAATTAATCACAATAATCAACATTGACAATAACTTCATTTGTAATTAAATGTTACTCGAGGCTCTTAATCGAAATATAAATTATCCTGTCTCTCAAGTTGGACCAAATTATACATAAATCCCAACTTTCATGAAGATCGGTTGAGTAGTCTCGGAGTTCATCGTGGATAAACATCATGACACTGGGTTTTTATGTATTTGGATAGGATAATTTCACCGAAACTATTTTTTTATTACTTTTTTTAAATATAATTACTTCCAGTGCTTTGATTCTTGTGTATTATAGAAATAAAAATTACATAGTATTTATATGTGAATTGTTTCGAAAATATGCCGCTTCTTTATCAGGAAACTGAGGAAGAAGACGAGGAGGAAGATGAAGAAGACGAGGAAGAAGATGAGGAAGGTGAAGACGGCGAAGAGGAGGAAGAGAAAAAGCCAGCTAAGGACAAGTAAGGAATAACAATATTATTTGGAAAAAATCTTCGAGTAATTAAATTAAGTTAAAGCTATAGACGCCTGAAGGGGTCTGAGATCCGGCATTTTCACTCAAACTTATGAAATGAATTCAAACACTCAGTAACAGTTTTCTTTTGTCTTATTTTATTTTTGGCAATCAATCTCTTAGAAGATTATTACTGCCATTGTCGAGTGGGTGAATGGTATTAAAAGTTTCTTGTGATCATTTCAATGCACTAACAAGATGGTGGCCGTCTTGTTAGAACTTTCCTGAGAGTTTTTGTGGACTTGTGCACGACAACCAAACTATATTACGTAAAACACCACCAATATTACACAATACAGAGCCAAATAACACAATATGATGAATAAAACATAAAGATCACTACATCACATTCCAAGATCCCGCTAAATACTCCAGTAAAAGTTTTTGTAAAAAGAAAAAAAATATGTCACATTTGTTAAAGACAACAAAATTTGCAGAATTTCATGCGCATCGTATAAAATTTCCAAATAGCAAAAAAAAAAAAAGAAAGTAGTAAGTAAAATTCTATTCAATATTTTTTTTTTCTAATTTCATAATACTGGTAATTATACTTTTTTTTGCGTTACTTCTAAATATATCCACAAGAAGAATATAAGAAGATAGGTTTACTTATGTTTACAATAAGCTGGTTCCGCACGAACTGCGTTTCTTATATACTATATAAGCGGGATATTTTTATCGAATCTTAAGATTACTGCTTAGTCTCGATAGAACAGCGTAATTATATGGAGGCTAAACCCTCGTAAGTCAGCTATACTCCACTCCGCATGCGGCCCACCGAGTCTTTGTAGTTGGTCCACCCGATTATACTTTATTTTTAATAATTTTAAATTTCATGCCCATCGGAAAAACTATGAGCACGTAAATGAAATAGGTCTCAGATAACCCGAACGCAATGCATTCCTTATGATATAATGGTTATAACAAACTTTATTTTATTGGACAACCATTTTTCACTGCATTAATACGTTGTTAATTTGAGATTACGCGTAGTTCGCGGCCCTTCGACACCATGAGTGAAATCTGTGTGTGGCCCGTTTAAAAAAAAAGTTTGAGTACCACTGCTCTAAGTTCGCTAAAGTTCTATATTAATCAGAAAACCACATTCGATTTGGTTTCGTAATCTGTAAGTGATCCTTGTTGTTATATAGAAAATTTAAAATTTTATTATATAAATTGTTACTAAATAAATCGTTATATATACTATATATGCACATACCAACATACTTCGTTGTGCATTAAATAAACTTGTATTTTTTTTTAAATGGCAGTGTCAATGAAATTAAAAAAATAAATAGCCTACAATCATCTATGAAAAATTCTCCATCGAATAGTCGCAGTCCTGTGTCGATTTGTTCAGCAGTTTTGACCTGATTGAGCCTCAAAACAACTGTATTTTCATTACATGTATATGGATAAATGGGTTCCGGTATTAAATTATGTAATATTCATATAATTTTCATTATAGTTCTGATGTAATCTACGTTTATAGAAGGAAAGATTTCTAGTTTGTCTGGGTAATCTTTGCAATAGCTGAAGATAGTTGACTTTTCAAGAGTGTTATCTAGACTGCATATCATTACGCTTATCATGTGACCTAAGCAGTAAAGATACAATTTACTTCAGCAGAGATAATGTTACAGGGCTTAACTAATAGAAAAAAATACAATGATAAAATTAAAATACAGGCCAAGATGAATCCAGACAAATCACGTAGATACCTTGTCACAGACAGTGTTTAGAATAAGATATATTATAACTACCTTTTGCTCGCGATTTTACTCGGTAACAATTGTTTTTTCTAGATAAAACATACCTTTGTCATTTTCTGTATATCTGTCAATTTATATGCAAAATTACATGATGATCAGTCGACTTGTTAAGTTGTGAAACCGTAAGAAACAAACTGACATTTTCATTTATAATATAGTAGCTGATTCTCTCGACTTCATCTACGTTGCTTATTATCTCAATTGTTTTGTTACATCTCAAAGGGATTAGGCAGCGTTTTCAACGACAGCTCCCAGGCGGCTCGACTTTTTCCCACACTGCTAACATTTATCCTCATATTTCAACAAATTTACAAAAAAAAAACTTGACAAATTATATACCTACACCTTCCTCGTGAGTCACTCTATCTATTAATGAAAACCGCATGAAAAACCGTTGAATACTTTTTGAGTTTATCGTGAACATACAGGCAGGTCTAATAGGGGGTAGAGCCACGCTGAAGCTATTACTGATTTCAGCATAAATGGGGTCGGCTCGCCCGTGGTACTACTACCCGACCCACAGAAACACCCACGTGAAGTAACATTGCTTGCATTGTTGCGTATCGTTCGGTCAATCAGAGCGCCGGAGGCCCACTTTCTTTCCCTCTTTCCCATTCCCTTTCTCCTTTCCCTACCCCTCCCACATACACAGGCTGGCAACGCTCTTGCGACTCTCCTGGTGTTGCTAGTGTCTATGAACGGTGGTGATCACTTACCATCAGGTTACCCGCCTATTCGTTCGCTCCCTAAAATATAAAAAAAGACGCGGCGGAGGACTTTGTTTTATAATATGTACTTAAGTAAGGATGATTTAATGTATAAGGTATGACTTATATTATTCACTCTGAAGGGTCAACAATAGTATTGCATTGTCTAACCCTTTTAAATTTTAATATACTTACCATGTAAATAGGTCAAGCGTGTAAAGCGTTTATATCTATTGGTCTAGGGTAAAGAAACCGGCGAAGAAGGCGAAAGAACCTGACGACGGTGAAGATGAAGAGGGAGAAGATGACGAAGAAGAAGAAGACGAAGAGGAGGAGGAAGAAGAAGAGGAGGCGCCGAAACCTAAACCCAAAAAGGAAGTAAGTATATATAATGCCCCTCTGAATCGAAAGAGATACAGAAGTAAAACACAGAACTGGATAAAAGTATAATGATATTTATATACTGTGCCTTTAGCTAAGTACGTATGGTAGTTTTTTTTTAGCTGTAATTCGATATTAGAAGCTTTTTTATACTCTATAATATGTTAAAAGACGATCTAAGGTGGTAAACCTGCTAAATCTAGAGCGGGACTGGCTCACAAGTACAGCTGCCGGAACACACCAACACTTGCTTGGTGACTGATTTTCAAATTTTGAGGGTAGGGTAGTTAACCAGACGGACTTAGAAAAAGCAATACCACTATGCTATCAATACAGAAAGAACTTATATGATATAATAAACTTGTATAACAAGCTCAGAAGACATTTCAAGAGTGACATTCTTATTTTTAAAACAAATTTAAATATATGTCATTTTATTTTATAAAATGACAGCCTCACTGACCACATCCAGATAATAGAAGTTTTAACACTGCCCCTTACTCGAGCATCAACTCTAATGTAAGAGTACAAAATAAAAATAAAAGAAATATTAATATATATATTTTCGACTCCCCTGGTGTTATTAGTGTCTATGGAAGGTGGTGACCCACCTGTTCGTTTGCCTTATATGACATTAAAAAAAAATACAGCGCGTGGAGTCTCCCTCCGCGCGGAAGAAGGGAAACTTCGTAATGTGGCAACGAAAATAGGAAGAGGTAGAAATAGATTTTTTGTGAAATATTGTTTCTGTAAGACAAACTTTATTAACATTGCTTACAATTCACAATTGATCGCATCTTTTAATTATCATTTTCGAGTGGAGAAATATCCAAATCTATAACATTTGCAATGGGATTTTGATAACTAAAGTAAGATACGAAATGTTTGATTATTTTTCTCGCTCTGTCTCTTTCTATTTCCCCTCCCCAGGAGCGTCGAACGTTTAACGCAACAGTGCTTTCATACCCCCTCCATGGTAGCGTTAAAGGTTTAACGCAACCTTGTTGGAATTCGCATTAGAAGTTTCACTTCAAAAGTATTTAGCTACGATTTTTTTGAAGTGTAACTTCTTTTGTAACAATATGATTTGGATTTAAAAAAACGAAAAAAAGATAGCTATAAATGTATATATAGGGTTTAGGCTATGAGAGAATGACATAGTATTCTTATTCGAAATATATACAAAGAGAGAGAGAGAGAAACATTGAAATCTATGGCACATTATTTTCTGTTGGATCGTAGTGACTATAGCGCACGTTTACAAATTATTGTGTGTTGTGTATTATTAACGCTGTTAATATATACTAGCTGTGACCGGGACTTCGTCCGCGCGGAAAATAATGTAAAAAAAAAAGACTAATAAAGTCATCTGAATGTATTAAGTCCATTAATTTATGTACTTTCCTCTCGTATTTAAGTCGCGTCGTCGTTAAAATTATAATAACTTTTGATAGAATGAACCGATTCTAATGAAACCAAGACTAAATGTTGCTCGACGATATGCTTTATGATTTTCTTGGTGAAGTTTTATTGTGAACGTAGTACCTTAGCAGTGGTGCGTGTTCATACAAACAACCAGACAGACATTTCTAAAGATGATTGCAATGTATTTTATTACTTATGCCAAGACATCTGCAACAATTTTTTCACAAAAATATAAATAGTACAGACACGTTAGATTTACAATCTTATTACATATATGTATAGAAGATTAAAGTACTACAAAATAATGACTACGCTTATGGCCTAGCAAGGTCTTAACAGTTTCACCGGACTACTAAGGCGAGCGCTTAAGCCACTCAGCCGATTTTATTTGACAACTAGCTCAAGGGTGCACGGCACACCTCGGCTTGGGCTGTCGCCTGATACATGAAATTCGCGACCTATCTGAATTTCGAAACTAGTCAGTTCGAAGGAAAAAAAAAACTACAAAATAATGCTGAAAACGAATGTTTACCACCTCCATAGGGAATATTCATCTCATTCTCTTAAAAATAAATCAGAAAACTAAGTTTCACTTCTATCGCGTATATAAAAATTAAAACCTTGAAAGAAAAGAAAGGAGAAAAGAAATTCTGTTTCTGGAAATAATTTTAAAAATTAAAAAATTTAAAAAAAAAAAAAAAAAAATATAGAAAAGAACATTTGCGATGATAGACCTCTTAATATAAATATTAAGGGCTCAAATTCTCACAACATTGTTTTTTTGTCATCCCAAATAACATTTTCGATATACTTAAAAAAAAATAGTTGATTTTTTTGGCCCAGTCTAATATATATGTATCGCTACACACAAGTTTTTACACTTTTAAACTTTGTACATTTTAGTGTTTGACCTTGTGGAGATTGTTCTCACCTGATATTAAAACCGGTGTGACCTAAGATATGGTAATACACTAGACTTATTGAAAACTGACTATTATATGTTACCAGAACACGGTTACAGGTGCTTGCCAATACATATTCACAAGTTTCACTTCTACCGTGTATGAACTTACACTACTTTTTTTATGTTAGCCTACAGAACCGCCAGTACCTCTACCGGCCGGTAAGGGCATACCGTTGGGTCACATTAGCAACGTTGAGGTTTCTCTGTCGAGGTTCAAGACTCAAGACCAGAAGTTGTTACATCAGTACCTGTATGGAGTAAGTCAATTGAATTTATACATTGTAATCTATTAGCTTTTGCTCGCGACTTTGCTCGGGTTCATGTAGATTTTGAAAATAAAATACAGCCTATGTTACTCGCTGGTAATGTGGTTTTATGTGTATAGGTGAAAGATTTTTTTTCAATTGGTAGGATTTGTTGAGTTAATCTAGTATAAACAAAGCAAATTCAAAGCTGTTCTCTTTTTAGTAATACTAGCGGGCTTGGCAGACGTTGTCCCGCCCTGATTATAAAAAACAATCCTTGACAAATTATATACCAAAACGTTTCTCATGAATCACTTTATCCACTGGTGAAAATCGCTTGAAAATCCGTTCAGTAGTTTTTGAGTTTATCGCGAACAGACAGACAGACGCGGTAGGGGACTTTGTTTTATTCTATGTAATGATTAAGAATGATAACGGATTTTTTTTAAGGTATACTTAATGAATATTTATAATACTAGCAGTCACCCGCAACTTTGTCTGCGTTTGCGTTCTTATTTTCCTTCTTCATGTAGTTTTTAACTGTTTAAGCAGAGCACGTCAAGATAGCTCTCATATGGCAGAAATTTTTCCAATTTAGTTAACTCCTCGGCTGATTCTTTCAGACGTAGATCTCAAAATAGCTGGTCATGTTTTTAAATATCTAGTCATTTTTTTATAAAATTATAACTCTACATAATTACATAATTTATTATTCTTCAGATTTTTCTAATTTTATAATAAATACCATTTTTTTTTAAACTTGCTGCTAACAGTCTGTTGTCCACGTTGCATCATAAGATCTACATTTGTTTGTATGGGACTTAAATCCTTATAGTTTTGGACAATCCAGGGGTTAACACTTATCTTAATAGTTTTATCAATTTCAACAATATGTAAGGATAGTCTATGGATTATTCTAATGTATAAGTTATATAGATATATCACTGTAAATTTAATCAAAATCCGCTTATACGTTTTTATATGAGAGAGTAACTTCTATTCGTCCATCATCATAAACTATCTTATTTACAATAATGATAGGGATAAAACAAAATCAATGTTTGTCATTTGTAGCAACTATGCCTAGACCGTAATGTGAAGAGAAATATAAAGAAGTTCAAGGGATACGAGTGGGCCATTGGCTCAACAGAATATAAAGCGAAACTGGAAGAGACCACCAAAATGGAAATGAAACAACTACGCACCATGTGTGAAATGCTGGATTTAGATAAGAAAGGTAACTCAACTATTGAATACCTAACTGTAATACTTGAATTCTATTGTTGGTAACTTATTTATCTACATAGCTTTAAAGTTACAGCTTTGGCTATGTAAATCAAACATTTTAAATAACATAAAAGAGAAAAAAAAACCAGATATTTACTTAATGTTAATACAGCACATGATAAATTTTAATCAGAAATCATTCTAATTTGTCATCAAAAGATCTTTAAAGTGGCAGTTGAAGTATATCAAAAAATTAATTTTAAATTATAATTACCAAAAAAAATCACAGATAATGCAGCAGCTATAGAATATGTCTATATTCATTTTAATGATTGTTCATCGTAATGATAAGTATGTCATGCTTTGTTTTTATATTACTTATTCATATTATAACAATTTGGGCTAATTTGTTTGGCTTGTTTGAACATACGCTCAGTCCAAACTTACTCATAAAGGAGTAAAATAAATAATTAAATAAGAGACTAGGTATAAAATAAAGTAATTATGTTTAAAAAGAAAATATTTATCTCCTTACAATGTTTTCAGTTGATAATGTCATGGGTTATGAAATAATTGATTAGGAAAAAGAAAATATAGTTCATATTGTATAGCTAAGTAAAAATAAATTCCTTATGCTTTTAATTACAATTTACCTTCTGCACAGCACTCATAAAATTTGGCACCAGGTATATGTGAACTAGAATATGCAAGATTTCAACCTTTGTTCTCATAATTTAATCGCCCCATTAGTTGGTCTTAGTATTATTTTTTTTTTTACAAATAAATAGGTATTACAGCTGGATTCTTACTGGATTTTTAGAATCTTAAGTAGTTATTTTCCAAATATAACCTTTGATTTATTTATCTCAATGTATTGTGGTAGAACTTGCATCGTATAATGCTATAGTTACAATACGATTGAAGGTTTCATCCTGTTAGTTGCTCTTCATATGTCGGACGCACCATAGCGAACATTATATACCTTTCAGTAAAGGAGGGTGGAAAATTCTGGAACCCTGACGTCATTATTCGAAAAATTCGTTTGGTTCTTACGGTCATTGACCACTCTTTTGACTGCTCTGAATATAGGTATAAATTTGTATTACAGTTATTGGCGGGGTATTGGCTATGTTTTATTCATAATCTTGTGATATTTTACTCTATATTTTGGTAAAGTTGGTGGTGTTTTACGTAATATAGGATATTGTGCACAGGTGAAGTGGGTGGAAAATAATACCACGAAGCATGAATTCTGAGATGCCACAAAAACTTGCTGGAAAGTTCTAACGAGTAGAGTACCTTCTTGTTAGAAGATTGGACATTGAAATAATCACAAGACACGTGTACTTTAATTATCTACTTGATGAGGGCAATCTAGAAGATTACTATTAAGATCCAAAAGAATATGTATCATATTATATGTAACTAATATAGAGGCAACTTTAGGATAAATAGATGCCAATTTTGGATTCCTATAATAATATTTTAACTTTAATTTGTATTATACGCAAGGCTGTGAACTTAGACTATATCCAGAGTGGTCAAAAAAATTGACGAGGACTGTATATAGTGTACTTTATGGTAATGAGAGAGAATTGTCATAGGTTCATCGAGTGAGCTGAGTGCGCGGCTAGTGGCGTTCCTGCAGCAGCCGACTGCGAACTCGCCACACGCTCGCGGGGTCGCCCGCGCCGCCTCCGCCGCTGCTCCGGCCGCCGCGGCGGGTGGCCGACCACGACGATCCGCCGCCGTTAAAGTCCATAATAGAGGTAAATATAACATAGTTCGCTCCGAGGGATCATTCTAATTACGATATAAAGATCTGAGATAAGAACGTCTAAAAAAAATTCTATAGAAGTAGTACACTGTGAAGAGCCTATTCGAAGTACGATATAAAGTCCTTAGCTATTAGTTGTGGTAGGCATCTTAAAGAAATTTCTATAGAAGTGCCACACTCCTAAGGCCTATTCAAGGAACGATATAAAGCCCTTAGCTATGAATCTTGGAGAACACCCAAAAATATTATATAGAAGTAGCACACTCCGAAAGGCCTATTCGAAGTACGGTATAAAGTCCTGAGTTATAAATCTTGGGGAACACCCAAAAAAAATTCTATAGAAGTAGCACACTCCGAAAGACCTGTTCGAAGTATGGTATAAAATCCTGAGCCGTTAATTCTGGTAGTCACCCATAAGCAATTTCTATAAACGTCTATATTAACATATTAGCAATCCGAGGGACCGTTCAAAGAACTAATTAACATCCTGAGGCATTCATTCTGGTGCACACCACAAAAAAAATATCTATAGAAGTACTACAGTCCGAAGGACCATTCAAAGAATGATATAAAGTCCTGAGCTAATAATTCTGTTAGGCATCTTAAAGAAGGATCTTGTATAGAAGTGCTACAATGTAAAGGACCATCCGAAGGACGATATAAATAGTCCTAAGCCGTGAATTCTAGTAGGCACCCAAAACAATTTTGTATAGAGAAAGTACCACAATAAAAAAATTTGTTCACTTAGCATTCCCAGACATTTTTATTTTGCCAGTGCTAGGTGAAATTTTGTTTTGTAACTGGGATGACAAGAAAAAGCAACATAAAATGCGATTAATATTTTCTCATATTTCCAAATTGCAATCTGAATCAGGATCCTTTTGTTATAATATAATGTAGCAAACAGGCGTAGAGTCCACATCGCGTTAAGTTTTCTCTGAAGTTATGTTTGTTTATAGTTTGCTCGTTCTGTGTGTTAAGTTGAACAGCATCTTGTGATGATGAGTATTGCCAACGAAATCCTTTTAACAAAAATACAACAGTTTTTCATACAATTTGAAGATCTTTTTGTATTGCTTTTTTAAGTTCCCTTTTCCTCAGACGCATATCCGAGATCTTTTTTGCGTTACTTTTTACTATTGTTTCTAC
This sequence comes from Antheraea yamamai, assembly GCA_036509395.1. Classification (NCBI taxonomy): domain Eukaryota; kingdom Metazoa; phylum Arthropoda; class Insecta; order Lepidoptera; family Saturniidae; genus Antheraea; species Antheraea yamamai. Next base: position 8,273,881 of record AP028443.1, on the reverse strand, counting down.
TTTATATTATTTCATTTTTTGGCCTTTCTGTCTTTTTATTTTTTTTATTCTTGTTCTTTTATTGTGTCTTTCTTACATTTATTGCCTCTTATCGCTATATATTTTCCTTAATATTATTATCCATTTATTGTTTCTCTGATATTTCATTTTTGTCTAATATTTTTACTTCCTTACACAAGTATATTACAGTTGTTCTTATTTCTATACTGTCGTTTTCTTTTATTTCATTTTTGTCGAATATTTTTATTATTATTTATTTTATCTTTTTGTTGTTTGGTCATCACAGTTTTTATAATGCATAATAAAATTGTAGGCTATTCTGATGAGGAGTATGAAACCGATCCGGAGACCAAAGTGAAGGGCCCGAAACCTAACAAGGAAGGTTCAGAAGATTCTGACGTGAGTTTTCATCTTTTATTACTATTTTTTTTTGTTTTAGTGTTTGACCACACTCTCTACTGATATTACTTGACGAAATGGTCGGAGGCGGTAGACACTTGATGATGGTAGCTATTCCGGTGGATTTAGGGGAGGTCTTATATCTACTTATAACCTTACCTATACACTTTTGGTAAAATATTATATCTCACAAAGTTGTTTGATTATTTTGAAATTTTACAAGGTATACTTTAACTGAACAAATAAATAATGTTATTAGCGTAGCACCTGAGTCTTACTATTTCACTATTCGAAATTCTACTATAATAAGGGGTACAAAGTTTATTATATGTATTTATAAATTCTTAAAAAGCTACCGATCTTAGTAACATTGTAGGTTGTAGATGTAGGGGGAATTATGATAAATAGATACCTATAAAGCTTGACTCGTTGATGGTATGGAAAAATAAGTAACCGTTTCCAGTCTTTTTATTCATTACTAGCTGTAAAATAACATTGATTAATAAAGTCATCTAAATGTATTAAGTCCATTTACTTATCTACTTTTCTCTAGTACTTACGCCGCGTCGTCATTAAAACCACAATAACTTTTGATAGAGTGGACCGATTTTTATGAAACAAATGCTAAGTTACTCCCGAGGATATGCTTTACGATTTTCTTGCTGAGGGTTTATTATGAACCCAGTACTTTAGCAGTGATGCGTGTTCATACAAACATACAGACATAAATTTCTAAAAATGATTGAAATGTATTCTATTACTTATTCCTTAACATCTGCAATAATTTTTTTCACGAAAATCGAAATAGTACAGACACGTTAGATTTACATTCTTATTATATGTATAGATATGTTTAGAAATTGTCCAAAATTAAATGGTAAACCTGCCTCAAAAGGACTACTCGAAAAAAAAAAGAAGCGAAATCCTTAAAAAATTGATACCCGTTATTATATTTTTAAGTATCATTGCTACAATTTTACAAATAATAAGTTGAATTTTGAGACACGTTGTGTATAGATATACTATATATGCTTTTATAAACATTTATTTCGTAAATAGTAATTGATGTAACACAAGTATATTTTAGTTTCTGATGTTCGTAATTGTTTTGTTTTCTTTTTTCCAACCAGAGAATCCATGTTGGTATTATTTCCCATCCATTTGATTTGTGCAGGACAACGAAACTATATTACGTAAAACACCACCAATGTTACAAAATATAGAGCCAAATAACAGAAGATCATTAATGATGAATGCAATGTGTCATTACATTTCATAATGAGCCAAATCCAGTTTTAATCATTCATGTTTAATTTTTTTAAGTTTCCCAGTTTCTATAGACCGAGAATGATTTATGATTGTTCTGATTATCCGATACGAAATATATATAAGAGTTGTTGAGGTATGTATGCTTGGTACACATATATGTTTCAACAATTCATATATGTATGAATAGTTAGCTTAGTCCTCCTTCTGCGAGGAGGTCGTCTCGCAGAAGGAGGCGGCGGAGAGGGTCCGTGAGCAAGCCCCTGAAAGTGGCCGTCTCCGCCAACGGAGGACGGGCAGGAGGAGGCGTCAGTTTGACCGCCTCCTCCCACTGTAACCGGACCAGGGAAGATGGGTCGGGGGGCCCATCTTCCCATTGCACAGGTCCGGCGGACGGAGGAGACGGCCGGTGTGTACCCGGCTGTCTCCTAACAAGACGAGGCCCGGCGATTTCGCTGCTGGGCCAACCGTTGGGGCGGCACGAGGAAGTCTATAGAGATCTTGTGCCGCCCCAACTATAGCGGCAGACGTACACCGTGGAGTTTAAGTCCGTGCGAGTCGGACATAACTCACCCTCTCCCCCGAGAGGGTGGTGTATCCATAAGGGATTTCCCCGCGTTAAAAAAAAAGATAGGTCGCAAATTGCATGGATCAGGCAACAGCCCAAGCCGCGGTGTGCCGTGCACCCTTGAGCGAGTTGTCAAATAAAATCGGCTGAGTGCCTTAGGCGCTGAACTTAGTAGTCCGGTGAAGCTGTTAAGACCCTGTTACGTCAATAGCGTAGTTAGTTCGAAAAAAAAATGATTGTTCTGTTTCACATGTACAAAATTTGAAGATCTTGAAAAATAACGTAAAATATAAGGAACAGCTAAAATTGGATTTAGCTCATCTTGAAATGTAACGACTCAAATTTCCTCAAGCACTAAAGTGGACCCCGGTAATCCGGTCCCTGTCTAATCCCACACTCCCTTTAATCCGACATGTCTATAATTACATATCGATTTTTTTTTATGTAGATAACTCATGTTTTAACAGGTTACAACTTGATTTGTTCAGATTATGATTTTTATTCATAGTTTTTGATTATTTTAGTCTTCGATCAACAATAACTAAATAAAGGGTCGACGCGAAAAATACGTCTCGGTAAATAAGAGCTCACTTGAAATGTGAGTTTTATTTTGTTTAGTTTGTTGGAAACACAGCCAATGTAAGCACGTTTCACATGCCGCAGTGTATTCGAAAGATGCAAAAATAATACCCGAAAAAGCAATTTACCGGCCGGAGTATCTTACTTTCGCTAAATACATGTTGAATAAGTTATTTTTTAAGCTTTAAACTTACAAATAATATTAAATTTTGAACAAAATTACCGATTTTAAATCTGTGGTACAAATGTTTGGCCTAGGCTCTCCAACCATGCACAATAACGGGAAAACGTACTTTATCCATTACGTGTTAAGGTTGAATTCACACTAAATGTAGTTTATGTTGTCTATTTGTGAGGGGAGTAATTTATTGTTTTGCTCGTTTATCGTAAGTATTAGATAATATTTTGAACATTTGCGACTTTATTACTAGGTGTCATGGTTGTAATAAGGTTGAACTTAAAACTGTTTTAAAACCTTTTTCTCCCTTTCTTAGTAAACAAATAGCTACACATAAGTATATATTTACGCGGACAGCTTTTAGCTTCAATTTTGTACGTGACCCTTTATCTAGTTATTGTTGATTGAAGATTTTAGTACATACATCTATTTATTTGTACATAGTTATTTCGTAAGGTAAAGTTATTATTTTTTGTAAGTTTTTTATAGCATTGACGTTAATTTAATAATAAAACGTAAGTTGGTTATATTGTTGTTTAATTTACTAAATTCGATATACATAATAGAATCTTATTGGATCTGTAATTTGTAGGATTATAAGGTACTTTTTTTTTTAATCCGGACTTGTACACTTTCAAGCTACTACAACTGTATGCCATAACCATATAGATGGCGCTGTGTCATTTTTAGTATGTCGATGTATTTTTTCACATTGCGGAAAATTTTGTAGTATTTATTTAATACTCCAATGTTACGGTGCTGCTAGAAAGGGGTCTTAGGCATTCCGTCTATAATCCGACAAATTCGATAGTTCGACACTGCCTTACAAAACGTTTGTTAGATTAACGGGGGTCCACTGTACATGATATTACTATATCCCGTCAAAACTCGGTAATTGAGTTGTGTGTCTGTTTGTTTGTGACGCAGGGATCGTTCAACCCGAGCGGATCTGAGGAGGCGGACTCTGACTTCGACCCGGAGGTGGGTGAGAGTGGCAGCGGCAGCGTTCGCAAGCGCAAGAGCACGGGCCGACGTCGTTCCGCGCCGAAACCGACGGGGAAACGTCGCAAACCGCAAGCTAAAAAGGGAAAGGTAATTTCAGCTTTATTATTTATACTAATATTATAAAGAGGTAAAGTTTGTGACGTTTGTGATGTTGTGATGTTGTAGGGGGTAGTCTCAGGAACTACTGGTCCGATTTGAAAAATTCATTCAGTGTTATATAGCTCATTTATCGGGGAAGGTTATAGGCTATATATATCATCACTCTAAGACCCATAGGAGCGGAGCACCAATGAATAATGTTTCAAAATCAGGGTATTTTTTCCTCTTGGGAGTTTCCGCTGTGTGTTACCGTTATAACAAAGTAACTGTTCCACGCGGACGAAGTCGCGGGCTGAGGCTAGTTATCATATAAACAAGAATATTGTAAGAAAAACTGACTTAAAAAATATCTACTCTAAAACATGCACCTGTACATTTTTGACCATAGTTAGGTATGGTACCTGATTAGTCTTAGACTATCATAAAACTAGAAATATCACAATTACTACATTTCCTATTGAACGTTGAAGAGTTCCTTGGTGTATCTTTGAAATTCAAAATTCATGCTAATGAAAATATTGGGCTCCCTTGAAAATATCCCTTGTCCAATAGCATAAAAAAGAGTTTTTGACTTTCAGCCGAGGGACATTGTTTCCTAGACGGAAGTTACCCTGTTTCTTTTTCTGTATCCCTGATAATTTGTATAACAAATTTCATAATGATCCGTTGAGTAGGTAAGACATGAAAGTAAGTGTAAGAAACGAAGATATCAAAATTACTTTATTCAATTTAGACCCTGTAATAGCGCTTGTGAACTTTAAAACGGTCACCGGTTCGGAAAACAACCCAACCATCAAGCAAAACCGGCAAGAAACTCGATCTGAATTATCTTGTCATCATATATATTTTTACAAACATATATAGATATCTAGCTTAGTTTTTGGTGGTTACATAGAGAGAGACGTCTTTCTCAGACATTAAAACCGGCTTGAAGTGGTGCTTGAAATTAACAAAGTCACATTTGCATGTATGTAGTATTATTTTTTTAACTCTATTTTTGGCAACCAATCTTTTAGCTTATTACCGCCATTGTCGAGTAGTTAATAGTATTACAAGTTCTTCTTCCATTCCATTTTTGGCAACCAGTCTTCTGGTAGACTATTACTGCCATTGTCAAGTGACTATCAATATTACAAGTTTCTTGATATAATTTCAATGAACTAACCTGGCCATCTTGTTAGAACTTTCCATGGAGTTTTTGTGACATCTCATAATTCATGGACCGTGGTATTATTTTCTATTCACTTCACTTATGCACAATAAACAAACTATATTACATAAAACACCACCAATTTTACACAATACTAGCGGACCTGGCGGACGTTGTCCTGCCTTGATAATAAAAAATATAAATCCCAAAAGTCAACCGCAGCGCCACCTACCGGGTCCAATTGTGAATCTAAACCATTCTCGAATCTCCACGAACACACACAAAAAATTTCATCAAAATCGGTCCAGTCGTTTAGGAGGAGTTCAGTCACATACACACGCACACAAGAAATATATATATTAAGATAGAGTCAAGTAACACAAGATTATGAATAAAAAATAAAATCCACTACATGACAGACCAAGATTCCGCCAAAAACTCTTGTATGTAGTTATGATTCTATATTTACTTATAAATATTTCACTTCTTTTTTTTTGTAGTGTATATATTACAAATAAATACCTTTTTTTCCTTCTTAAACAGATCACAGAGTCGTCGCTCTGTCCTGCAGAGATTAAGGCTTTTATTGACAGTTTAATAATATTGAATACTAAAAGATTAACTTGTATAATGATTGTATTAAACAGGTCGCGAAACCAGGCCGCGGCCGACGACCGAAGTCCGACAGCGAAGAAGACAGTGAGAAATCGGAGAGTGAGAGTGAAAATGAGTCTGGAAGTGAAGGAGAGGAATCCGACGTGAGTTTATAATTAAATAAGTGCTCCACTTAGCAGTCGGTTTTCAATAATTTTTTTAAGTTTCACTAACATAAACTTTTGCAAAAAAAGTCTTGATAATACTAAAGCTAGTCAATATCTGCTAAACAAATATATATATATATATATATATATATACTAGCGGGTCGGGCGGACTTTGTCCTGCCTTGATAATAAAAAATATCCTAAATGTCAACCGCAACGCCGCCTATCGGGTCAAATTGAGAATCTAACCATTCTCGGATCCACTGGATCCACACGCACACAAAATTTCATCAAAATCTGTCCAACCGTTTAGGAGGAGTTCAGTGACATACACACGTACAGAAGAAATTTATATATAAAGATAGAAAATCAGTTGAGAAACAGAGAAGAAAATGTACCTGACCTTGTTTCTTTGTCTATTTATATATGATATATAATTATAAACACAATATATATACATATATTGTTTGTATGTTATATATATTTATAAACAGTATTATATGTAAGTAAATAATAAATGAAATGACTTCATTCTTTATTAATTTATGTAAAAAATATTGTAAAAGTTTGCCGTTATGCGCAAATCACTAAAAAACCACTAAATAGATTACAGTTACATTTTAAGTTTTACTTCATAGGTTAAAAATATCACAATATATTGTATTCAATATAATACTGATGTCTCAGGAAACTCCGATTTTTATAAAAAACGCGTAGGTTTAGCGATGCATAAAGTGGGGTAAGCGGTGTGATGCGCATTCCTAGGAGAAGCGAAGTAAACATATAATGTTATAAAGATTTTTTTGTAATCTAAATATATTTTCGTTTTTAATTGTCTTTTATGTTTCTGCCTCTGTACGTAATTTTATGTGATCTGATGTATAATTTGACGTACAAGATATAAAAAACTTCCTTCCTTTCTTTTGTCATGTAAGTGTCGTATGTACTTTTCATGAACAAAGCTAAAACAATCTTCTACTTTTATTTTCACATTTTACAAAGTGAATATTTGTTAGTGCATTTTTAGAGTCTTAAAGTATTATTATATTATTTACTAGCTGTGTCCGCGACTCCGTTCGCGTGGAACGTAATGTAAAAAACCAGTGGCTAATAAAATCGTCTGAATGTATTAAGTACATTTTTACTTATCAACTTTTCTCTCGTACTTAAGTGGCGTCGTCATTCAAATTACAATAACTTTTGATAGCTTGAATTGATTTTAATGAAACCAAGACTAAATGTTACTCGAGGATATGCTTTATGATTTTCTTGGTTTTATCGTGAATGCAGTTCTTTAGCAGTGATGCGTGTTCAAACAAACAAACAGACAGACATTGCTAAAAATGATTGAAATGTATTTTATTACTTATTCCAAGACATCTGCAACAATTTTTTTCACTTAGATGTGAAAAGTACAGATACGTTAGATTTACGTTCTTATTATATGTATAGATACATAATTATATTTTTTTAACTATATTTTTGGCAACTAATCTTTTAGATTATTACTGCCATTGTCGAGTAGTTAATAGTATTACAAGTCCTTCTTCCATTCCATTTTTGGCAACCAGTCTTCTAGTAGACTATTACTGCCGTTGTCAAGTGAGTATCGATATTACAAGTTTCTTGTTATAATTTCAATGAACTAACAAGATGGTGGCCATCTTGTTAGAACTTTTCTGGGAGTTTTTGTGGCATCTCAGAATTCATGGTCCTTGCTATGATTTTTCATTCACTTCACTTATGCACAATAAACAAACTATATTACATAAAACACCACCAATTTTACACAATATAGAGTCAAGTAACACAAGATTATGAATAAAAAATAAAATCCCACAACATGACAGACCAAAATTCCACCAAAAACACCAGATACATAATTTGCAATATAATATATGAGTATTTTTTTTACATAATTCAACAATTGGTATTATTGAAACGACTACACAGGAGCCAAAAGCGAAGCGCGGTCGTCCGTCGGCGGCCGTAGTGAAGGGCGGGCGCAAGGCTCCCGTCGCCAAGAACGCTAACGTCAAAGCCACGCCCGTCAAGCGGAAACCGCCAACGCCGCCTGCTAAAGGTTTCATTGCCACATTCATTACTTTATTCCTTTTTTTTTTCGAACTGACTACGCTATTGGCCCAGCAAGGTCTTAACAGCTTCACCGGACTACTAATTTATTACTCACCCAACTACTAATACAGATAATAAGCTATATCAGCGGTGGCCAACCTTTCTCACAACAAGTGTGCAAAGAAAAATTTTTACAGCCCAGTGGACGTGACTGTTCCTTTTTGAAGTTATACTTCTCTTGGCGCGTTAGGGAAAAATGATGAGAGTAAATTTTTACGATGCGCGCGCACATCGTCACGAAAAACCGACACCCTGAAGTTAGCTATAATCAACATTTTGTTTCTTTGTATTAAAACTTTGAATGTATTAAATACCTTTTTTCTATTGTTAGTGTCGTTTTTTCTACAAACGTAGAATAAGGCGAAAGATAAAATTTTTGAAAAGATTTTTATCTTGTTACCCCAAAGAAGTATAACTTCTAACGCGTGTACATAAGTACACACACACTTTTATTTAAAGTGGAAATCAAACCTACACCGTACATTTTAAGAAATGATACTTTTACAGATCAACCGTGGGCGCACTTGCACCCGCGGTCGCGTAATTGGCCACCTCTGAACTATATATATATGTATAAATATAGACCGCGTCAAACTTTTTAACCGCTCTGAATTAGATGCGCAGAACACATATTTAGGTATCAGAGGGACGTAGTGAGGTAAATCGCCCCCTATTTCAACTACGTTGACACATGTGTCCTGTCATTAGTAGCTGCAGTACTGTCGCATACAGAAGTCAATTTAGTTTTGTTGCTGTTTATTACATGTTATTGCTGTTTTCGTTGTTTTCTTTTTCTTGTGTATTTGTCATTATTAGAAGTCCCATCCACTTCGAAAAATGATGTTTCTATGAAAGGCGTTGTTTATTTTATTTTTATTACAAATTATTTATTTATTATGAATATATTTTATTCACGATAACGCTATTGTAACACGCATAATATCTGCACAATATATGCTACTAGATATATCCTACAGATCTAATAAATACTGCCTAATGGGGATCATTCAATTAAAGTAAGCGATCACCCAAAACTCACGAACCGGGTGATTAAAGGTTATTTGGATTTAATTATAACTGACAAATACATGATGTGGCGAACTGTTAATATTTTAGCTTTATCTATTACTTTATCATTCAGCTCGTCCATTTCAAGTTGTTACTGTTATTTAATTACCCCAGTAATGATTTAATTTTTATTGTTTGTTCATTTCTATCTCTAATTCTTTGCAAATATTCTATATGTCCGTTACAAGGCGACACGAGCGGAGTCAAACTTTCATTTCACATACACAAAATCTTCTGAAAGTAGTAACATGGTCGTTTCACTGATACATTTTTATTACTTAATGTAACAGGAAAATATCTACTTGAATCACAAGTCATTAAGACCTGATATACTGTAGGTTTTTTTTTTTCTGTCATGGGAGGCAAGCGAACATGTGGATCACCTGATGTTAAGTGATCACCACCATCTATAGACAGTTGCAACACCAGGGGAGTCGCAAGTGCGTTGCCAGCCTGTGTTGGGGGGGGGGGGGAAAGGAAAAGGAAGGGGAAAGTGGAAGGGGAGGGGAGGTGGGTCTCCGGCGCTCTCACTGACCGAACGAAACGCAACAATGCAAGCACTGTTACTTCACGTCGGTTTTCTATGAGAGTGTGGTACTACCCCGGGCGAGCCGACCCATTCATGCTGGAACCAGTAATAGCTTCAGCGTGGCTCTACCACCTATTAAACGTATAATATCGAGACAAGTTAAAGATTAATAAATGTAAATGTTAAATTCCTATAATAATATTCTGAATTTGTTTTGTATTGACCTCTTGAGTGTACTATGAGCAAGACCGAACTTAAAGCTATATTCAGAGCGGCCAAAAACGATGACTCGAACTATAAAGCGATAGACGTTGTGGTTTCCGTGCACCCCTCAAAAATTACTGGATAGATTTTGATCAAATTTGTTCTTTATTTACTGTGTAGACAGACACTTAGTCCTTATCTAAAAAAAAATAATCGCTATATCTTCATTTATTATAAACCAGGATCTTTATAAGCAATCTAGCATTTTTTTTAAAGGCCCTTACGCACTTGCGACTCCCCTGCTGTTGCTAGTGTCTATGGACGGCGGTGATTACTTACCATCAGGTGACCTGCCTGTTCGTTTGCCCCCTATAATATAAAAAAAAGCACTTACGTGTTCAACGATGTTTTTTCTTGTACAGGAGAATAGGACAAGCGGCAATAAACGACCCAGAGAAAGTCGCGGGAAGTAGCTAGTATCATATAAAGAAATCACGTGCATGATTTCATATTTCTAGGACAATTTAGGCTCTGTGTGGTTCATAAGTTTTTTATTTATTAAGTAAATGTTGTATAGGGGCAAATATATCTATCAAATCCACATCACTTTCGTTTCCTATTGGATTCATGGCCATGATTGGTTTTCAAACCCCAACTTCGCATTTTTTTTTTGTCAATATCTTAAAGCTTTAAGCCTTTAACCATATTCTCGTCTGATTTTAATTGGTATTAACAAATAATAAAAGGTAATAATTATTCTGTGTACTTTGTTGAAATAAAACTAAAATTTTCCATGTCATTGGCAAATCTAATTTATAAATATACGAGTAAATCATACCACATCGAAAGATTCTCCATTTTGTTTTTGTGATAAAAGTGATTAGTAGCAAGGTAATGGACCCTAAATTATAATTAACCATTATAGGTAAGAAGAAGGGTCCACCACCAAAGGCAGCAGTCGGCAGGCCGGCAAAGAAGGGTAAGAAGGCTTCTTCCGAGGAAGAGTCTGGTGAGGGCAGTGAGGAGGAAGAAGAGGAAGACGGCAGCGAGGAAGAGAGCGGAGAGGAATCCGACGCACCAACAGATAAGAAAGCGAAACGGCCGCCCACTGTGAGTTTTTAGTTTTAAATAGTAAATGGTAGAAAAAAATAGAAGTGTTACATCCTTTTACTAAATAGGTTATGTTGTGGACATTATCCCTCACAAAAGTTTGAGTATTTAATGAAAAAGTCCATCATTTTATTCAACACTTGTTTCTGCTCTCGACTTCGTCCACATGGAATAGTTACTTTGGGCTAACGCTAACTTTAATTAGCGACTTTGTTTACGTAGAAGGTGAATTTTTTCCTAAATAATACGTACGTTAACCCCGATTTTAAAACGTTCTTTATTGGTGCTTCGCTCGTATTGGTCTTAGCGTGGTGTTATATAGCCTTCCCCGATAAATGCGCTATATAACATTGAATTTTTCAAATCGGACCAGTATCACCTGAGATTTGCGCATTCAAGCAAACGAACTTTTTAGCTTTATAATATTATATAGATACGGGATTATAGATGATGTTCACCGTTTTCTGACAGAATGTGTTAAATGCCATAGAAGAGGTCACTTTTTTTTAATATAACAATAAATTCCAGGATGAGGAGATAAAGAAATATGTCAAGCAGATACTGGAGGGCGCCAACTTGGAGCAGATAACAATGAAGACTGTGTGCAAGCAGGTGTACAGCCACTATCCGGATTTCGATCTCGCGCACAAGAAGGACTTCATCAAGGCGACAGTCAAATCGGTCAGTTCAATTATCACTAATTGTTATACTATTTTTAATTTAAAAATATTTACTAGTTTTAATTACTTACATTTTACGTTTGGTTTTCTACTTTGTTTTATTTTTGGCAACCAATCTTCTAGTAGATTATTACTGCCATTGTCGAGTAGGTAATGATATTACATGTTTCATGCGATCATTTCAAAGTCTTGTTAGAACTTTCCAGGGAGTTTTTGTGGCAAGTCATCTCCATGCTCCGTGGTATTATTTTCCGTCCAATTCACTCGTGGGCGTTAATCAAACTATATTACGTAAAACATCACCAACGTAAAAAAATATAGAGCCCAAAAACTCTAGACTATAAATAAAATATGAAATCCACTACATGACATTCCAAGATCCCGCCAAATACTCCATTCTATGGTTTTGGAAAAAAAACCGATTGAACCTCCCAAGGTCCAATGTACAATTTATTGTACAAAGAAACATGTATTCAGGCCCAAGTTTGAATAAAAAATCGTCTCTTAAAAGCCCAGTGTACAATACTATTGTATATTCAACGTTTTACGCCAACTGTAATCTCGCCTAATATTGTGATTAATGCCATAATCATTATATAGTATAAAACAAAGTCCCCTACCGCGTCTGTCTGTCTGTCTGTTCGCGATAAATTCAAAAACTACTGAACGGATTTTCAAGCTGTTTTCGCCAGTGGATAAAGTGATTCATGAGGAACGTTTTCGTATATAATTTGTCACGGATTTTTTTTATAATCAGGGCGGGACAACGTCTGCCGGGCCCGCTAGTTACTCAATAAAAGATTGTCTAACAATGTTCTTTCATTTAAAACTCGGGATCATCTGAAATATCAATGTACATTTAAATGAAAAAGAGATAAGAAACTTTTGGCCGAGTTTTTCATTGAGGAAATAAAGGCTTAAACGTGTGGACCGGAACATGTAAAAACATATTGTACACTGGGTTTCTAACTCATCTCGACCATAATAGCCTGACCCTTAGGAGGCTAAATGGTTTTACTACATGCCTACCATTATGACTTGTATTGTGGGTTCGAATGCCATATAATTAATTGTTCCGAGACTGAGTGTATTTGTATGTATATGTAGTTTCTTTTAGCAGAGAAATTAATGTCTATGTTCGGGAAATTTATCTCTAAACAAAGGAATTTCTAGTTAGAATGGGTAGCATATCGCTAGATATATGGGAAAAAAAAAGATTATCAAAAGTTAATTTGTTTGTTCTTAGGTTATGTATAATAGTTAAATATCCAAATGAAATATCCAAAATCGAATAATTAAATAAAATATATGATTTTATTGATTTATCTATATTAAATGCTTACTAGAGAAATGTGAGAAATCTCCATACATGCTTTGTGCGGTTTCAAATCTTCTGTAATGAAAATCTCCTAAAATCTATTATTCGGCTGTAGAGATAATCAACTATATTTATCTCTTAAAAAGATAAGGTTTGTGAATATGTTTGTTGGAGGTAATCTTTGAAAACTAGTGAGCTGATTCTAAAAACTCTTCTAACACCATTGAATATATATTAGCATTAATTTTTATATGTCAACAGTGAAATGGTTAATTGATTAACATGCAAGGCCTGTCAATAGTTCCTTAGTGAATTAGCCTAATATATAGATTACCGTAGACTAAGTATCGGGCTTTAGTCATTATAGCTTATTACAGTATTATTTTCAAAAAGAAATTAAATGTTCTGTTTTATGTGGACATTGTGCATGCAGTTCTATCTATTTTGTTTATTTATTTTTGTTCTTTTTCTTTGTTGCAGTGTATTTAAGATATTAGGCGATAAGGGGAGGAGTGTAGATGTCTACATAGTATACCTATAGTTTATTAAAGGACATAGTTATATATTATTACAATAATAATATATTATGAATAAAATAATAATTAATAATAATAAAAAAAAACATTAAACTGAAATGAAGTGGATCGGATAAATACAAACACCCACTTACCTTCACAAGGTAGTAGACGTTTTTGCTTATTTTGTTTTTTTGCATGTTTTATTTTAGATGTAATTATTTTTAATGTAATTTTGGTTTAGTTGTTCCGGGGACCGTTCGTTTTGCTATTATTTGCCAGTACAATCGGGGTTGATGACCAAACTACCTAGAACTTACTCAGAACTTTGTCGCGAATATAAAAAAAAACTTTTTCTCATCTAAAAAATTGTTCAATGAAGTTCAATGAATGTATAGAATATGGAGGATCTATAAAACAACCCCGCACTTTAAATTCTTAACATTTCATCGAAATTCAGTACTTGTGTATTTGTGAAGCAGTATCGATTCTAAAGACATTATTCAATCGGGACAATTTGAAAGGTCGCATTTGACACATGTCAGTAGGGATGTGACATAAATCTGGTTTTCAATATTAACCAATTGTAGAAACATTGATTTAGATTGAATAGGAACTCATTTATATTGTCTTTTGATGATTGATAAAAATATAAAAGCAATGCAGTAAACGTTACAATTTTAAAGACCACACGGCAACAAACAATATGCAGCAATTTTAAATAAACGATCTCTTCAATTTTCATGGTGTTGGCATTATGTTTAATTACTAATCGGATCAACATTTTCATAAAAAGATAGTGTTATTATAATGTATATCAAATAAATGATAAATATAGTTTTTGGTAAGACAATAATCAGTAACTTTGGTGCACAAACTGATTATAAACCGTCTCAACATAACATTGTACGGTCGTCAAATTGTAAAATTAATGTGGAAAAGTGTAGGTTTTCACATCTAATCCACTTAAAATACAATACGCTGCTTCGATGATACACGATATAGCAGTAATTTTAGTTCATTATTTGGTTCGTTTTGTCTTGTACGGACGTGCGATCAATGTTATCGCATCGAGAAATTAATAGTCGTTAAAAGCGACTTATTAAATTGCCCCAAGTAGTAGTAATCGCTTGGTAATAAACTTTTGGTCAACAATTATCAAGATTTTTACACTTCGATATCTTTAGAACTTGTACTTTGATACTAATTAAACTTGAATATATAAAAGGTAGTCGGAGTTAAAATATTGGTTCATAGATAATGGTTTAATAATAGACTTTTGTCCAGCAATGATCAAGATTTTTACGTTTTAATGTCTGTAAAACTGGTTCTTTGGTACTAATTAAACTCCATTATATACAATGTGATCAGAGTGAAAAATATTGGTTCATAAATAATGGTTTAATAATAAACTTCTGTCCAGCAATGATCAAGATTTTTACGTTTTAATGTCTCTAGAACTGATACTTTGGTACTAATTAAACTCCATTATATACAATGTGGTCAGAGTTAAAAATATTGGTTCATAAATAATGGTTTAATAATAGACTTTTGTCCAGCAATGATCAAGATTTTTACGTTTTAATGTCTGTAAAACTGGTTCTTTGGTACTAATTAAACTCCATTATATACAATGTGATCAGAGTGAAAAATATTGGTTCATAAATAATGGTTTAATAATAAACTTTGACCAGCAATGATCAAGATTTTTACGTTTTAATGTCTCTAGAACTGTACTTTGGTACTAATTAAACTCCATTATATACAATGTGGTCAGAGTTAAAAATATTGGTTCATAAATAATGGTTTGATAATAAACTTTGACCAGCAATGATCAAGATTTTTACGTTTTAATATCTCTAGAACTGATACTTTGGTACTAATTAAACTCCATTATATACAATTTGGTCAGAGTTAAAAATATTGGTTCATAAATAATGGTTCGATAATAAACTTTGACCAACAATGATCAAGATTTTTACGCTTTAATGTCTTTAGAACTGATATTAATTAAACTTGAATGTATAGAAGAATGTGGTCAGAGTTAAAATATTGGTTCTATTTGCAGCTCATATCGTCGTGAGCAGTGACCATTCGGCCGCAATCACATAAAATAGTCAAGTAAGGTTTCCACACCACGTTTAAAATATTAGGAATTAAAAAGCCCGCCATTGCGTCGCGATTTTCAACGTGCCCACGTCGTTTTCAGTTTAAATGAAGTAATGATTATATTTTTTATTGATTTTTGTTCATATGTCGAAAACTGCGTCGGGTCGGCGTGTCGCGGGCTTTTTTAATACTTTTTATGTTTGTAGGAATAATTCCCGTTAGGTTAAGGATAAACAAGTAAACGATTTTAGATTAAACGAATGACGTTATTTCCCTATTGTCTCTGAACGTACGGGCGTTTTACGGACACGTGCGTTATGAAAACGCTCGTGTGTGTTCAAGCTTCCGTTTTTTTTAACGCGAAACTGTCTTTTTCTTGAAGAACGTCCGTACGTTTAGGGCCTAGTTGATTAATCAATCACTAATTCATACATTTTGTTTCGATTGTAACGATGTCCCATTAAGGAGTTTTCCCAATTATATTCGGTTAATTAAAAAATGGTAATTTCTTTCGCCCAGTCGTTCCGATTGGGATGTAAAATGTGTGCCTATTAATCTTATAGTTGGCATATTGTGTAAGTTTAACTTAAATTGTTAATTGATTTAAAAAAAAAAAACGGTTCTCGGGAAGTGAGGTTTATTTTTTTATATGTCTAAACATAGGTTGTAAACGTTTCACGCAGTCTGACACTATCGCAAGGGGAAAAAAAACTATTTCGATAAGAATATTGTGTACTTTTTAATTAAGGAGGTGTAAATAAATACACGAGAGAATCGGTGTTAGGATTATAACTCGCCCTAAATTGGTAAAATAATCGAGTATCGGTTTTTTTTAAACAAGTTAATCTCTCATTGTTATGACTTTTTGTTTTGATAAAGTTAATTTCGTTTCATATTCGGGCCCCGTACAATAAACAGTGAGCCAGTGAACCGTGCGCTTAAAAAAAGATTCTCAGTACCTATGGAGAGCATATGTATCGTTACATTTCAAAATGAGTGTCATCCAATTTTTATAGACCGAGAACGAAGGTCAAATTTTGCCGTTCGTAAGGTTTTTATGGTTTTTTTTTATGGTCTTCATATTTTACTTGTACAAAATTTTTGACGTTCTTCAAAAATAACATAAAATATTAGTTTATTTTGAAATGTAACAACGCATATGGTTTACATAAATAAAGTTATCAATTTCGGAAATGATTTAAGTTGACCGTGTTTATAAAAAAAAACTGGGGGGGGGGGGAGAGAATCCATACAAAAATTTTCCTCCAAAATTTTTTTTTTTTAGCTTTATTCGAACTTTTGTATGTTCATCATTTTATAATTGAATAGACTATCTGTATAATTCCCGCATTCGCTGTGCAATATCGTTCGATATTAATTCTTATCAATTTGCGACATATTTTCACTCATTCAAAAGATACATTAAAGGTTTTTTTTTTTCGTTACGTTTAGAATAATACTTTCTTTTAACATTCAATTAGAATAAGATGCAAAATAGCTCCGTTTATTTTTTAAATTGTGGCCGATGTCGTCGCTATTCCCGTGGGTAAGTTTTATAAAATAGTTTACCGAGTTTGAACAAACCGAGACGTTGAATGAATGTACTTAATGCATTGAGAGATAGAGACGATCATTCATTGTCTATATTGAAATCTCTATTGATCAATGCATTGAGTGATTTTTATCGAACAGTCGATAAACTTTAATATCGCCGGTGGTATCGTATTGCGGTCTCTCGGTTTGTGCAAATCTCCCGAATAAATGTTAAGGCTAGGTTAGTGTCAACATTAAATGTGTATTTGTGAATTTTTTTTGTAACCTATCGGTTAATGTTTCTTTATAAATGTGTAAATGGCTGAGATCTGTAGTGACGTAGTGACACGGAGTGATAGCGAGTGACTGGTTCCCCATTTTGCAATTGGAAAATAGATAATAAAGTAAATAAAAGTTTCACATATTGTTTTTATTTTTATTCCCGTCTCCTTTATCCTTACCTCCCAGGACGATCTCTTGTTCAAATTTATATAAATTGTTTATAAGACAGAAAAAAATAATAGGTGTGCTTGTGACCACACGATAGAAGTGAAAACTATCATTAAAGAAAATATAAAGTATTAACTATATACACTTCAAATGTTACACTGATTATATAGAAAACATACATAATATTATAATGGAACGAGGCACTTTTCGTCAGACAGTAAACGTGGTTCGTTACAAATGGAGTCGAGTATACAAGATTTGGTTCGTCACCATTCCCCCGGGAGCGAGCGAGCACCATATCATTAGACAAAGACAATCTTGTTTCTGAGTAGTCCGGTGAAGCTGTTAAGACCTTGCTAGGTCAATAGCGTAGTCAGTTAAAAAAACAATTTTGTTTCATAATGCTTATAGGAGCTATAGGTTTTAAGTTTAAACCATAATGGCACTTGATATAAGGTGACGATGTTATCAAAATGGTTACTCTTCAAACTAGAGAATTGGTTCTTAAGGGGGTAGATTCATGTCTGTAGTTATATTTTCAAGGTTTTTAATTTTTTTTTTGTGGAAGATTAGATACTGTTTTGTTTTAATTATATATTATTGACTATTGAATACTACAAGAAATTGTATCATTCCGATGAGCTAATAAAATTTATCTTAATTCTCTTCAAGAAAAAGTGGGTGGCTGGCCCTGATTATTTTTCTTTTGTAATCATCTAAAGTAAAAGTTACAAAAGGGTTATTATTCTGTAAGATGGTAATTTTGTCCCGAAGCAGATTTAAATGATTTAAGAGTTAAAAAAATGGAGGCCTTGTAAAATAATTCAAAGATACACTTTTATTTCGGTTTAAAATCGAGATTAAAAAAAATGTGAATAACAAAATCTAATTGTGGTACCGGACAGAGCCATTCATAGAATGTTGTGTAAAAATGTTAGTCTAATCTGTCCAATAGTTTTTTTTATCACCCGGGCCGAGAGAAAAAAAGTAGTTGAGGAAAGTGCGTTTACAGTTTGGAGAAGAAATTTTCATTGAAAATTTATACTTACAGTAATCATCTATTCCTGGCGCAAAATACACGTTGCTGTGAGGGTTGTAATAACTTTTAACTCGTAAAAATGTGTTTAGCAGCCAAATTCCATAAACAGGTTTCAGGGTAATAGAGTCGCAAACAACAGTGCAGGTATGAGCACTACAGCTGCACAGTACGCTCTCCTGTGTATTTGCTAGAACTTTAAAACTACTTCGGTCTAAAATTGTCAAAGTATGTTCTTAAAACATTATCTTTGAAAATATATAAAAAAAACGATTTTTTGAAAATCGAACATGAGGCTACCCTCTTGACTGCAGCCCGAAAATATGCATATGTGGCGAAGTGATTGAGAGATTTTGAACTTGAGACTAGGAACTAGGAAAAGCCCTATCGCAGCAACGTTTCTTTCACTGAAAGTTCAGGCTCATTTGGTCATTAGTAATTTTTCCAACTAACGTACAAATACGCAACCATGCAGCTACAAATACGCCATCATGATTTTAGAAAGAAAAAAAGATCAAACTATCGATAAAAACAGTATTTTGAGTTGTACAAATAGTATTTTTTAAATCTGATAGTAACGTTGACTTGTTATAGTAGATTGATCGCAACCGCTGTGCCGCGCCTTAGGTATGCGCGAGGAGGTGGGGAGTGGGACCGAAGGAGCATGAACTCGCATCAGATTCGTAGTGTCAGATAGATCTTACGACATGAAAGCACAATTTTTCTAAGCTATATGTTTACGTGTATAATATACCCAATCCCTGTTTTTGACCAATATGATCTTTAGATAAGTACAAATAAAGAACCAATATAAATTAAATGACTTTAATTTTTGCAAATATAAAATTTAACGCATATACTGTTTTTCACATCTAGCGGGAGGTTTGACCCTTACCTACAACCTGTCTGGCTGATGAATTATAGTTTTGTAATAGTTATCTGAATAAACATTAAAAAATAAAGTTCGTTAATTTTTTTGTCTACTTAAAAGCGTGTGGCAGAAGTTATGCCCCTCGGAACGTGTCTGGCGATACTGGATCCTACTAAAGAAAAAGATTTAAAGATCCTACTTTACTTTAGAATGATAGATGATTAGAATTATACACAACATTTATAAAAATCAGCCATTTAAATGTAAGTAAAGTAGCTCTTATTTATCTATACATCGCCCCCAGACTGGAACTCGTTGAGTGCGAAAGCGTTATCTATACTAAGTTTGTGACGTTGTAGGGGGTAATCTCAGGAACTACTGGTCCGATTTGAAAGATTCTTTCAGTATTATATAACTCATTTATCCAGGAAGGTTATATATCATCACGCTAAGGCCAATAAGAGCGGAGCACCAATGAAGAATGTTTCAAAATCGGGGATTTTTTCCTCTTGAGAGCTTCCGCTACGTGCTAGTGTTAGCCCAAAGTAACTATTCAACGCGGACGAAGTCGCGAGCAGAGGCTAGTAAGTAAATAAAATACTACTAAAACATAAGGTTTCATCTATTTAAAAATAAGATGTGTTAAGAATAAGCTGGATCTTGGACTATAAATAAAAGTCTCATTTTCCGTTTCCGACTTCTTTTTACTGTATCCATACGGCCTGTTATATTTTTATATGATATAAATTTAACCGAAGAAATAGGTTTTAAGACTTGTATGCTCGCATTCCGGAGTAAAAAGGAAAGCCTATGATGCCATTGTCATTTCTAGGAAATAAAACAAACGTTTATTCCATAATGACGTAAGTACCAATTTTGATGTAACCGGACAAGAGGCCCTATTCAACTAAAGTATACATGTGTGGGTGAAATTCGAACCTCTGCGGCCCTTTTGAAACTAGAGATGCCATACTATCCATGTAGTGTCGATAAACGTCGATAACACGTATTTACAAAAAAAAAATCGTTCATTGTCATACAGTTTATTCTATAATTTTTCCAAGCATATATTTAAAAAAAACAACGATAATTTATTTCAATCATTTATTTTTTTTATAATATAATGATAATTTATTTCAAATATATTTCCTTTCCGCCTTCGCCCGCTATTCTTCGTTAACAAAGAACCTAAAAATAAAGAATATTCGTATAGTTTTTTTATTACATGAATAAGCATTATTATTACTTTTTTAATACTTTATATGTTTTGAATGTACGGACTCATATATAGGTATAACATACTTACAAACTGTGTAATAGTCCCCACCCATCTATTTCGAAAACGAACTCCGACGGGCTGGGAGAGGGTGAGCCAATTATTCTGACGATTCCTATAAAAATAAATTATGTATTTTAGCTTTTACCGCAATAAAATTACAGCAGTAATAACCTCTAAAACTATACCCTTAATTAATCCTATTATATGTGTCGATAATAATAGACTAAAACTTCGACAATTGAATAAAAACATCGATAATTTTATCGACAGTAGCTTAGCAAGCCTTTCGTATGAAATTACAAATTATCATAACAAAAATAAATCTAAACAAATGCGTCCATATTTATAAATATTTACATTAGCGTGATACGAAACTATTTATACAAGTAATATTACATTTGAAATCATAGGTTCTCAACATTTTGAGTGGAAAAAAACAATATATTTCATCATTTACTTTTATCACCGAAAACATGTAAAAAATTACAAATAGGTGTAAATAAGGAGAACCATATATGTATATTATAAAATATATTCGAAAGACTTACCTTTTCG
The DNA here is from genome assembly GCA_036509395.1 of Antheraea yamamai. Classification (NCBI taxonomy): domain Eukaryota; kingdom Metazoa; phylum Arthropoda; class Insecta; order Lepidoptera; family Saturniidae; genus Antheraea; species Antheraea yamamai. Next base: position 8,252,483 of record AP028443.1, on the reverse strand, counting down.
AACAAAAAGATGCCCAAAAGCCAAGAAAAAACGAAAAATAAAATAAATACACTGTAAACAACAATGGCGTATTTGTTTACGATGCCTACATATACAATATAAAGTTTATTTTAAAGGTGTGTGTGTAGGCGGTGTTAGTACCACTAAAGAAGACAGAACTGTCAAACGGTAGCTATCTAATGTCAAAGTTATCTATTTCGTAGATAGCGCTTCCTTTGTACTCCGGCAGATCTGCCGCTCCGGGAGCTAACAAGTTAATCATTCACGTTATTATGGCCGTATGCATACAGTAATTGCTTTATTAATATGTAATTTACAATATTGTACAAAAATACAGAAAATTTACAATTAATCTTAAATATAAAAGATATTGAATACTTGAATGGCATCGTTTAGATATATGTAAGTCTTAAAATTAATTGGAGAGTTACAAAGAGATCCCATTTTGGACGAATTATTTTGACTATATACAACTTACAGTAAATAACGTTATTTTATAAATTTAGTATCTATATTGAGCTTTGTTAGAATTAAAATACATTAATGTTAGTAATTTTTAGAAGATTTGAAATTGTTTTTAATTCAAAGACAATTCCTTAATTTAAAATTGACTATAGGCAATAAGTCAACGGACGTTTGGAGAATATACTTTAGTTTTTATTTTTCACTCTAGTTAAAAAATATCACATCATCGCCCATAAATGCTTTTGGAATATTTTATTGTTTTAGTAGCCTTTTCTACAATATTTTTAATGAAAATTAGCGAATATTCTGTTATATGTCTGATTAGTAGCCACCATAAGATACTTTATAACTTGCTGTATTTCGATTCTAGACATAATAAAATTTCTCACCCATATAATACGAGGAGCATGCCAGTATTTATAAAATGTAGAAAAGCCAAACGTAAATAATTATTTTGGCGATATTCAATTATTAATGCAATTATTAGTGACTAGTCTCAGAAAAAAATATTGTTCAAATAAATCGGACATAAGTATCAATTTAATAATATAGTAAAATAACTAGGCGCAAATTGTGTCGGACGCCGTTGCATACGTCTTCTGTTTCGTTTACGCGAATACGCGGTGGAAGTACGAGTGAAAAGGACAGAATATAGGTGTCGATGTTGCGTTCTACCAATGACGTATGGTGTCTATGGAACTACATCGAGGTTTGACTTGTTTCTCGGACTGTGTTGTATGTGTTCATTTCTATTGTTTTTTTTTAATATTCATCCAATTTTCCAATTGGAAAATCCATTCCAATTATTAGGGTGAGAGTAGTTTTTGGCGGGATCTTAGTCTGTCATGTAGTGGATTTTATTTTTTATTCATAATCTTGTGTTACTTGACTCTATATTGTGTAAAATTGGTGGTGTTTTATGTAATATAGTTTGTTTATTGTGCATAAGTGAAGTGAATGGAAAATAATACCACGGATCATGAATTCTGAGATGCCACATAAACACCATGGAAAGTTCTAACAAGATGGCCACCATCTTGTTGGTTCATTCAAATTTTATCAAGAAACTTGTAATATCGATACTCACTTGACAATGGCAGTAATAGTCTACTAAAAGACTGGTTGTCAATAATGGAATGGAATAAGAACTTGTAATACTATTAACTACTCGACAATGGCAGTAATAATCTAAAAGATTGATTGCCAAAAATAAAAAAAAATAAAAATTAAGGTGAGATACAGTATAATGTGAAATAATTGTTGAGAAAAATATTGTTAATCCCAACGTTACTTACATCAATGGTAATTAATTTGCTAAAATAGTATTGTTTTTGAAGTGAAAACTTCTTTAGCCCCGTTGGGATATGCAACTCGATTAAAGCAGAAAGTCGATAAAATGAAAAATCGTCATTAAAAAGATATAAACATATAAATACATATATACGATTTCAAGTGCGAGAGAAAGATATATAAATCATTGTTTATATGAATATGTTTGAAGGTTTCACTTGTACTTCATGTGAACTGCATAACCTGCATCAGTTGTAGATACGTTACCTACATGATATTTTGACAAAACAAATGGCACGATGACGCACACATACGTAAAGTAATACTGTAACGCCACACTGTTTTATATAAAATGTGAAAGTGAGATGGCATACTCTCAATATCGGTGGTGAAAAAGAAATAGTTATATATTGCTTAAATACGAGTGGATTGACGGGGCAGCCGTTAAAAATAAGCTAGTTAGCCAAGTTTTAACAAGGCGCTGTCGAAGCGCTTAGGACGTATCTACAGGTTTTTTGTTATAATATCATTGGTTCACATGTGAGAAGTGTTTGAGGCAATAAGTTACGGTGAACTCAGATTTATTAGTAAGACTATATTTTTTTATTTTGTACACCAAGCTTAAAGCTTTGTTTCTGGTTTGGGAGCTTGTTTCCTAAAGCCGTGCCCTCTCCGTGGTCGGTTGAGCTGACAGGCTCCGTACACGTCGGTGTAACCGTCCGGTCGAGCATCAGGATGCCGGTGCTGGTACTGGAACCCATCGCCGTAAGTGGGACTTTGTAATTGTGAAGAGGCGGAACAATTCGAGCGACGGTCGCTGTCGTTCTCATCTCCACTGTCTACATCACCTTAAATATAGAAACCGAATAAATTAATATATCTTCTAAGCATACAATAAGAATGTAAATCAAACGACTACCCTGGTGTTGCAAGTGTCTATGGACGGTGATGATCACTTAACATCAGGTAACCCACCTGTTCGTTTGCCTCCTATGACATAAAAAGAACATCCAATTGTAATCGTTCATATAACATTTTTTATTTTTCTTAAGATTCTCAGTTTTTATACACCGGGGACGAAGTTAAAATTTTGCTGTCCATAAAGTTTTTAGTTTTCTTTTATGATTTTTATCTTTTATATGTAAAAAATTAGAATATCTTGAAAAATAATGTAAAATATTAGGAATGGTTCAAATTGGATTTATCTTATTTTGAAATGCAAATGTATTTTGTAATGACACATCTTTAAATAGTATAAAATGAAGTCGCTTCCGTTGTCTGTTCCGTTAAAATTTTTAAACTTATCAACGGATTTCAATACAGTTTCAGCAATAGATAGAGTGATTCAAGAGGAAGGTATATATGTATGACATATATATTATAGTACAGAAAAGCTGAAAAATTCAAAGATTTGTAATGTGATGTCGTAACAAATATATTTTTGTGCGTTTGAACCACAAACGCTGGCTAAACCTTAGGAGATAGATAAAATTAATGTATTCCGGAATCGTATATCTTATTTTAAAATGCAAATGTATTTTGTAAAGACACATCTTTACATAGTATAAAATGAAGTCGCTTCCGCTGTCTGTTCCGTTAAAATTTTTAAACTTATCAACGGATTTCAATACAGTTTCAGCAATAGATAGAGTGATTCAAGAGGAAGGTATATATGTATGACATATATATTAGTACAGAAAAGCTGAAAAATTCAAAGATTTGTAATGTGATGTCGTAACAAATATATTTTTATGCGTTTGAACCACAAACGGTGGCTAAACCTTAGGAGATAAATAAAATTAATGTATTCCGGAATCGTATATCTTATTTTGAAATGCAAATGTATTTTGTAATGACACATCTTTACATAGTATAAAATGAAGTCGCTTCCGCTGTCTGTTCCGTTAAAATTTTTAAACTTATCAACGGATTTCAATACAGTTTCAGCAATAGATAGAGTGATTCAAGAGGAAGGTATATATATATGACATATATATTATAGTACAGAAAAGCTGAAAAATTCAAAGATTTGTAATGTGATGTCGTAACAAATATATTTTTGTGCGTTTGAACCACAAACGCTGGCTAAACCTTAGGAGATAGATAAAATTAATGTATTCCGGAATCGTATATCTTATTTTAAAATGCAAATGTATTTTGTAATGACACATCTTTACATAGTATAAAATGAAGTCGCTTCCGCTGTCTGTTCCGTTAAAATTTTTAAACTTATCAACGGATTTCAATACAGTTTCAGCAATAGATAGAGTGATTCAAGAGGAAGGTATATATGTATGACATATATATTATAGTACAGAAAAGCTGAAAAATTCAAAGATTTGTAATGTGATGTCGTAACAAATATATTTTTGTGCGTTTGAACCACAAACGCTGGCTAAACCTTAGGAGATAGATAAAATTAATGTATTCCGGAATCGTATATCTTATTTTGAAATGCAAATGTATTTTGTAATGACACATCTTTACATAGTATAAAATGAAGTCGCTTTCGCTGTCTGTTCCGTTAAATTTTTAAACTTATCAACGGATTTCAATACAGTTTCAGCAATAGATAGAGTGATTCAAGAGGAAGGTATATATGTATAACATATATATTATAGTACAGAAAAGCTGAAAAATTCAAAGATTTGTAATGTGATGTCGTAACAAATATATTTTTGTGCGTTTGAACCACAAACGCTGGCTAAACCTTAGGAGATAGATAAAATTACTGTATTCCGGAATCGTATATCTTAAAAAGATCGATAGAAAAGTTCGGGATGGTATATATTTATTTGTAAAGGAAGTAACGATTTTTATTTTTTTACACAAATAATTATATATACTTATCCAATTAAATACATTACATACGTTGTCTATGTCGTATAGATCAAAATTGCTCTTAACAGTATTTCATTAAAATGGACATTGCATTCGTGCGAAGCCGGGACGGGTCGCTAGTTATATTATATTCATATATTTGACCACAATTTCCTCTTAAATTATGATGTGACCTAAGATAATACACTACAAGGTGTGACTTTTAAGGGTTGATATCGGAACAAATATAGTCCAGCGGGTATTTGAAACAGCTGTAACACCATGCTATCGTTTTCTTTGCCTCTCAGGTAGTGTATGTAATGCTGACAAATATGATGTTTGTGTCATGTCAAATTAAGGCCATATGTTTGCTGGGGCTCTTACCGTCACTGCTGTTGTTGCTGGGGACATGCGCATCTCTGAGCCGCGGCCGACGTCTCCAGTAGCGAAACTCTCTCGGGAGGGTGTATGAACGGGGGAGAGATATCTGTAATTACAATCATTCATCATTATGAGCGTGTAAGAGACCCACTGCAGGGCTATACGCCATAGTAATGAAATGTGTAAAATATACCTGACTGTCGATGTCGCTGGGCGGCCGCGGTGTTTCTCTAGCCGGACCATCAGGGCTCGATTCTTCTCCACTACTACCCGGGACACCATCTTCTTTCTTCCTATTCCTGTCACAATCATTCGTTTTTTTTTTCTCTCTATCTGTTACAATCTCCTAGTATTTGTATTATTATGTTAAATCTTTAAATATGTAACATAGTTAAATAGTTCGTTTTATTAAAATTGAATTTATTGTTAGAGCATGCCGTGGATGTCTCTAAATATGATATTCAATCACAAAAGTGCTACTTTTAATATCTTTACAAATGTATTGTCATGTTGACGACCCCAAAATAAATAAAAAATTAAATGATTTCTGCTTGACATATAATAGTCATAACCGCCAGTAAATAAGCATGGAAGTGAGTGTTTCCCTCAGTTTATGAAGTATTAGCCTCTGCACGCGACTTCGTTCGCGTGGAATAGTTACTTTGGGCTAACGCTAACACGCAGCGGAAGCTCTCAAGAGGAAAATTTTGAAACATTCTTCATTGATGCTCCGCTCCTATTGGCCTTAGCGTGATGATATATAGCCTATAACCTTCCTAGATAAATGCTGTATTAAACACTAAAATAATTTTTCAAATCGGACCAGTAGTTCCCGAGATTACCCCCTACAACGTCACAAACTTTACCTCTTTATAATATTAGTATAGAGTATAGATATTATAGATTACTCGTAGCAAATAACGAAAATTCTGTATATTCTCACTACACTACTGCGATAATATATCTCGAAAGATGTTTTTGCGATTATTTCCTTCGGAGTCTCCTAATAGCGTTTACATCATTTTCAAAATGTTCTAACCCCTTAGCGCAGTGGTAGTAAGTTTTCCTATTTAGTCGAAAGGCAGCATGTCCGATTCCTGCTCGTGGCCAACTTTTCTGTGATGAGTACCTAGTTATCATAAACTATGCGTAGTTTGGAAGTAAATGGTCGTTTGTAAAAATATCCTTCCATTATGTTAAAAAAATTATGGTAAAAAATAAAGGCTTTGACTTTTCGATGGCAATGAAGAAATTTTTTTTTTAATTAACAACACTAAAGTCCATCAATAGATACTAAACAAGAAAAGGAGGGAATCGGTTAACAAATGGGGGGAAAAGGCAGTGAACGGTATTATTTTCTCCTATTTATACATATATATATAAATATTAAATTTGCAGTTAATGATTGGAAAGATTTTTTTTAGATCAACATGATTGCAATGATGCAACGATTTTTTTTTAATAGAAGTATTTGATAGATTTTACTTACCCGTACGGTGGTCCCCAATGGCAGCAGATTTGTCGATTACATCCCTCTAAATAATGCGGAGCGAGCAGGATCTCCGGCGTCCTGCATCTTTGAATCTTCCTCATCTGCTCCATCTTCTTCCCCGGTAGACCGGGATACGGAAACCTGTCGCAATTCTGTCCGTACTGACTACACCCCTCGTTATACGTGCTTCGTATATTGTCTATGGTTTGGACGTTAGCCAAAGCGTTGTGTAACGCCGTTACATACTCATCTTTGCCTTCGTATTTGTACTGATTGTTTTCACAGTACCCATATTCTCCTCCTATTGGTCTATGCTCCTCCGAGTAATTGTTCGGGGGCAAACGAGTTTTGTCTATGGAATTATCGTAAGTATTAGTCGATACATCAGCCATGTAATTTCCTGGACTACTATCGAGTACGTTCCGGGGAGTGACGCAGTTAGTTTCGTAGTTTCTCGTTTCCAGATAGTTCGGTGAGCGAATCGGTGTTCTGTCTGTTCGTATGTTCGCCGGATTCTCATAGAACGTTCTCGCGTTGTCGTATCTAGTCGGTAGTCGACGCATTTTCATATCGTTTATATCCGTGTTAGAGGGTTCGTTGTTTTGGAAATTGTTGATGTTAAATTCTGGTTTTATCTCCGTGTATGTGGTGTACAGGTTGCAGGTGTGAGGTAAGACTGGGTAGTTTTGGTAGGAGTGTGTTATCTCTATGCTGGGCCAGGCAGGTGGTTCTGCATGGGTTTTTGCTCTGGGTATGGGTTGTCTCTGTAAACTACTATAGATCTCCTCGGCAGCGACGGGTGTGGTCTTCGCTAGTTTACCCTGTTTTATTTCCTCCTCGATGACTCGTAATTCGGCGAGTTGTTTCTGCTTTTTCTCTTGCAGTTTTTGTTGGATATTGACGCGTGAACCGACACTAGAACCCTCATTCTCTGAGGATCCTCCCTGGAGATTGTATGCAAGGTGAATGGTTAAATCCTCACTGTATTCTAGGATATGATACTTCATGGTCACATTTAACATATAAAATAATAATATCAAAACAAATACTAATAAACAATAAAGAGAACCTTAGTTAAAGTTTGTTCTAAAACACCCAGCATATGAGTTTTCATGCGAAGGAAATAACGTATAATATAATAGTATAACGTTTAATAGTTGAATTTAATATTGACTGAAAATATGTAAAAATAAGTATGTGTTGTCCTGTGATAATATATGGGGATTATGTCCAACGGATTCGAGGCCACCATACACTAAGTGCAAATACCACGTATTGACACGTTAAGGTGTGCCGCACACCAATATATGCCAGTGTATATTTTTATCCGTTTGGATTCCTACTATTATTGAGTCGTTACATTTCAAAATGAGCATATCCTATTTTAGTCGTTGTTAATATTTTACATTATTTTTCAAGTTCTTCAAATTTTGTAAACGTAATATATGAAGATCAAACAAAAAAAACTAAAAAGCTTATCAAAGGCAAAATTTGAGCTTCGTTCTCAGTGTAAAAGAACTGGGTATCTTAAAAAAAATAAACATCTAAATAAAAAACACTATTCTCATTTTGACAAACCAGTCACAGTGACTCGTTTAGTATATTGCGTTCGGGAACGGCTAGTGTTCATCCAGCTGCCGACAGTATGGCAGGCCAGCATTACAGTGATGACTGTCGATAGATTATTGATATCAGGGCGGCCACCGTTGTTTTTGTATTTCAGGCGTATACAGTGGCTCAATAAAAAAGGTGTTAGATCTGTTAAAAAAATAATATAAATACTGACATGGTGGTTGTGTGCCGCGGGCAAAGGTCTTCGCCAGAACGCAGCTGCAGGGGCGGCGGGAGGTGGGACAAACGATGTCGGCTTTTTCTTCTTACGTCCGTTGGCTGCGCTGTACATACAGTTATAATCTATTTTTTATGTGTAACATCTTTCCTCTCGGTTGCTGGATATTTTTTGTGGGAGTGGTTATGGAAAAGGGGCGGAAATGTGTTACAGGAAACTGGGGAAGCGCGCGCTACTTGGTTTGACAAATGAGCACGCGCTATTTGATTTGCCCAAAGAGCGCGCGCTATTTGATTTGATCAATGTGCCTGCGCTATTTGATTTGATCAATAAGCGCGTACTATTTGATGTGATCAATAAGCGCGTACTATTTGATTTGATCAATGAGTACGCGCTATTTGATTTGAGCAATGAGCGCGCGCTATTTGATCTGATCAATAAGCGCATACTATTTGATTTGAGCAATGAGCACGCGCTACTTGATTTGATCAATGAGTACGCGCTATTTGATTTGACCAATGAGCGCGCGCTATTTGATTTGATTAATGAGTACGCGCTATTTGATCTGATCAATAAGAGCGCGCTATTTGATTTGACCAATGAGCGTGCGCTATTTGATCTGATCAATGAGCGCACGCTATATGATTTGACAAATGAGCGCGGTGGCGGATAGAATCAGCTGTGTGCATCTACAGTTATAGTGTTGTGTATCAAATCTGAGGTTATATTTATATGTGTAAACTATATTAATAATTATATACACTGTTAACCGCCTGACAAAGTTCATGATTCTTAAAAAAGTACTAGTAAGTAATATGGAATTACTCGAATAGATACTTTAGTGCGGATCTTTTTCATACTTTTAAGTTAAATATGTCGCTGTCAATATAATATTTTTCATTGTGATTAAAAAGTTTCCCTGATTTGAAATATGTAATTATACGTTACAAAATTATTTCCAATCATACCTGATTCATTTTTTCAGGATTTAAGTGACTGTTGCGTATTTACCACGACTAGAATTAAACTTGCGCAAGCATGTGCGCGCCGTAATATAGAATGACATATATTTTCACTCTTGGAATATATTTGACCGATTATACGTCGAATAAATTGACTTCACATATATTTCATCTTAATTTCATAGTAGGATAACATTTGAGATGTCACACATCGACTGCGTTCCACTAAGCGTTCACAACGCTCACGACCGCGAGTTTTCCAGTTCCACATACTTGCGGGCGTTACAACCGTACACACAAGTGGAACGCATAATGTGGCGTTTTGAGCGTTCAGGTAAATAATACAAATGGCGATCTAGAAATAATAAAGCAAATGCTTTGAGAGGTTATGTCTTAACAATAAATTGTAATAATTATTACGTAAATTGAAAGATAATTATATAATTCAATCAAGTATAATTAAATTTTTATGTTTAACTTTAGTGCAATATTTAATTAATTTGCATTCAAATAAAATAACAATGTCTTTTGAGGCAACAGTAGGATATTTGGTGATAATTGTATATATTATTGAACTATGTTTTATAAAAGTGTACAAAGGATATATTTTTTTCATTTATTTATTATAAGATCATAAAATATATTTTTTGGTTTAATAAAAAAATATTAAATTTTCATTAAGTGATTATAACTAAATTTCCTCTCATGATTTAACGATTCCAAACATTTTTAAATATAATTTAAAATTATCAAAACTTAATTAACAATATTTCATGTAAATATATTAATAAACTTAATTATTAAATACAATATGTTATTTAATATAAATATTCTTTACTGCATCAAGTAATGACATTTTTACGGTCGCCATCTTTATTGAAAATCCCGCCAATTTTGTAAACGCATCGACCCATCTCCAGACAAGAGGCGTTGTGAGCTTCGCGCGAGCGTATGATATGACGTCATCAATGACGTTTTCAGCGCGACCGTAACGCTCGCGGTCGTGAAGTAGAACGGTTAAAAGGATGTTGTGAGCGTTGTGAACGTCTTATGGAACGCGCCCATCATATGCAACTACTATAAGGCTCGCTCGTTTTTTTTTAATTCAACGAACAATGAAAATTTTATAATTTAAAACACGAAAAGAACTTTTGAAACTAGAAGTTCCAGAGACAAATAAACTAATATTCTGTTGTACTTTTACAGATTACTATGATTGTAAATATTTACACATAGATACACAATATTTATAGTATATACTGTGGATCAATATATAATGTATCAATAGTGTGCTAATATAAAAAAAAATAATATTCTTTACATAAATTTCCACCACAGCTTACGTTATACACAATATAATCCTTCTAAAAGCTTATATTTTTTTTTATTAGTATTCAAACTTACCTATTACTAACTGGATTCGAGAAACGGCAATTGAATACTCCAGGTATGGTGGGATTGTCAGTTTGGTTTGATGGTTTGCCTGACAACAAGAAAATGATGTTGCAGCCGAAAAAATTACGAAACGTTTCACTTTTCAATAATCAAACCATATGGTTTCAGCATGAATGGGTCGGCTCGCCCGCGGTACTACCACCCGACACACAGAAACACCGACGTGAAGTAACAATGCTTATATTGTTGCGTTTCGTTCGGTCAGTGGGAGCGCTGGAGGACCACCTCCCATCCCTACCTCCTCCCCTCTCTCACAAAACACAGGTTGGCAACGCACTTGCAACTTCCCTGGTGTTGCTAGTGTCTATGGACGGCGGTGATCACTTACCATCAGATGACCCCCTGTTCGTTTGCCCGCTATAATATAATATTTAAAAAAAAGTGTATGTGTACTTATGTACATGCGTTAGAAGTTATACTTCTTTGACGTAACAAGATAAAAATCTTTTCAACATTTTTATCGTTCGCCTTATTCTACGTTTGTAGAAAAAACGACACTAACAATAGAAAAACGTATTTAATACATTGAAAGAGTTTTAATACAAAGAAACAAAATGTTGACTATAGCTAACTTCAGGGTGTCGGTATTTCGTGACGGTGTGCGCGCGCATCGTAATAACTTCAGGGTGTCGGTATTTCGTGACGGTGTGCGCGAGCATCGTAATAACTTAGGGTGTCGGTATTTCGTGACGGTGTGCGCGCGCATGTAATAACTTCAGGGTGTGGTATTTGTGAGGTGCGCCGCATGTAATAACTTGGGTGTCGGTTTTTCGTGACGGTGTGCGCGCGCTTCGTAAAAATTTACTCTCATAATTTTTCCCTAACGCGCCAAAAGAACGTATAACTTCAATATATATATACATAAAGAAAATTTTATTAATTAAATGTGAAGCCACATTTCAAAATAAGTTATATCTAATCTCGGCTGTTCTTAATATTTTATGTTATTTTTCAACATCTACAAATTTTGCACATGAAAGATATGAAGTTCTTAAAAAAAATCTTATGAATGGCAAACTTTCAACTTTGTTCACGGTGTATAAAAACTGGAAATGTAAAAAAAATAAGCAAGTCATATGAACGATTAAAATTGGATTTAGTTCATTTTGAAATGTAACGATTCAAATATTGATTATATTTAATTGTACTTAAATTCGATATATTGAGATACGAACCGTTTTTATTTTGTGAGGAAGCGTTAGTACTGTTTGTCCCCTGTTGATTTTCACCTAACATGTAGCCCAGTCGCCGCACGTGAAAATACCTATAAATAAACCGAGAAATGTGGAATTGTATGGACGAATTATGCATCGTAATTTCATTCCAGTTAAATTTAGAAAGCGTCAATAATAATCACTAAATATTATAAAACAAAGTACTCTACCACGTCTGTCTGTTCGCGATAAACACAAAAACTACTCAACGGATTTTCATGCGGGTTTCACTAGTAGATAAAGTGATTCATGAGGAAACTTTAGGTATGTTATTTATCAATTGATATAATTTATTTTCAGGGCGGGACAACGTCCGCCGGACCAGCTACTTTAGAATATATTAGAGTCCCGATTCTACTAGATCCCTGAGTAAAAGGGTACTTCGAAATACTAATGTTTTGTTTAAACAGCCAGGAATCTGAGGCCACTTCTTGATTGAATAACGATAAACGTAGAATAAGTCATAATGACAACTGTTCAATAAGAAAATAGGTGTATCCTTATGACCACACGATACAAATGAAAACTTTTGATTCCTCACTATGCATTTCCTATATCTATATATAAATAGGCAGTGGTGAAATCGTTAAGAAGATTTTTAAGTTTGTAGTTTTTATTTTAAAAAAAAAAGAAATTGAGAAAAAAAAAAAAAAAAAAAAAAAAATAAAAAAAAAGAAACTATTGTCCGTATTATTCAATTATAAAAATTCGGGTTATTAACCTCGGGTCGCCCGGTCGTCTCGGTCGTCCCGCGGCCCTTACCTAGGTTTATTAGGTTTGTATCAATACTTTTGAAAGTCTTAGAACATACTTTAACTAAGGTTGTTTTTGTTGTTTGTTAGTGTTTGTTTTGATATATAAATGTGACCGTGAAGAATCATGTCTTTGAATATTGCGAGTGTTCAAACTGTCAGCCATATAAATACCTGTAATATAGCATCATGAATCCAATGCCGGCAAGGAATGCCCCCGTAGCGGCTGCAGCGAGTGCGGCCGGAGCGCGAGCCCTTCCCGACCACCACCACGCGGTCACCAGCAACCAGTTCTCCACACACATCACACTGTAGAATGTCACCTGATACAAACAATATCACCGATATTTTACCGATGAAAGCGCTACTTTGCTGAAATCTATCATTAAATATTAGGGGTATGTTACTTCGCATTTCTGCTTGGAATAAATCGGCCGCTGTCACGTCTAAGTGAAGTGTGAGGTAACACGTCCACCCTAATATTGTATACTAGTTTCTGCTCGCGACTCCGTCCGCGTGGAATAGTTACATTGGGTTAACTAACACGCAGCGGAAGCTCTCAAAAGGAGAAAAAATACGATTTTGAAACATTTGCCATCAGTGCTCCGCTCGTATTCGTCTTAGCGTGATGATATATAGTCTTTCTTGATAAATGACCTCCCTAATACAAAGTTACAGTACAAATTACAAATATGATCTGTAGTTTCTGAGATTATCCTCTACAACCTCACAAACTTTACCTCTTTATAATATTAGTATAGATATAGATTACTGGTAATTTTTTAAATTATATCCATGTTATTACAAAACAAAGTATTGAATACTTGCTTTAGAAAAGTTTGGGTACTTTCGTATTAAGTGCACTGCGCTCGCCGAACGTTCAACATCTTGCTCTTTTATAAGAAAGAAAGAAGAAAGAAAATGTCTTTATTGCTGGATGAACATCAAAACAACAAGATGAACATAAAAGAGGGTGGAGGAAAAAAAAAATTTTTTTTTTTTTGGGGGGTTAAAATTAAATAAAAAAAAAAAAAAAATTAAAAAAAAAAAAAAAAAATAACAAAAAAAAAAAAAAAAAAAAAAAAAAAAAAAAGGGATTAAAAAAAAAAAAAAAAAAAAAATAAAAAAAAAAAATGAAAAAAAAAAAAAAAAAATGGGGGTTTTTAAATACATAGCTTATTAGAATATCCAACAAAGGCACCCTCGTTCAGCTAAGTGCTGCAGCGCAACTGGGTGGTACTGCAGCGCTGATTTTCAATGGGGACCCAATTTTATCTCGGTTTGGTTAGACGTGCGAAAAAGGATAACGCGAGCTTGCCGCGACAGCCGTCGGCGAGCGCGGTGCATTTATTACTAAAATATCCAAATTTTTTAAAGCAAGTATTCAATACGTATTTAACTTTTTTGTAATAACACGGTATATAGGTTTTCCCATTGATCATGATTTCATATTGATGCTAAACGAAGATGTACTGTAAGATACTAAATACGCTAAACCTAGAGAGGACTGGGTCTCAACGTTCAAGCGATTATTGTTTTGTTTGTTTGTTTGTTTGGTAGTCTGTTTTGTCTTAATTACTCGACCGATCATTATGAAAATTCACGTACAACATGTCGGGAATAGAAAAAAGGACATAGGATAACTTTCATCCAGTAAAAATGTACAATTCTCGACGAATATATCGAATTTACATCAAGCGAAGCCACGGGCAAAAGCTAGTTGATAATAAACGCTTCTGTAAATTCGAACACAGCTAGCAGTTAGCTATATACTACACTAGCGAACCCGGCAGACGTTGTCCCGCTCTGATTATAGAAAAATCCTGAACAAATTATATACCAAAACGTTCCTCGTCAATCACTTTATCCACTGGTGAAAACCGCATGAAAATCCGTTCAGTAGTTATTGAGTTTATCACGAACAGACAGACAGACAGCCGCGGTAGGGGACTTTGTTTTATACTATGTAATGATATATCTCACTACTGGTTGTTAGATGTTTTAGGCTGACTAGGACCAGTAACAATTTTTTACTGTTAGGTTTTATAGGTCTCAGCTGCCGGAATACACCAACAGGAACTTGGTGACAGGTCACCAACTTGAGGGTGGTAGCCGGACTTAGAAAAATCGCCACCATGATATAGTTTCATCACATTTTCCTCCATCGAAATTTAAGTTGCAAGGATTCGAAACTACGTCGGTTGACGCGGTGTCAGAACAAGCTATCAACTGACCCATTATTTCTCGTTTGTTTTACTATCTTCAACTTTTCTGATCGATGCGTTTGTCGACGGTATTGGTAATCGATTAATATTTATAGATTTTCGAAAACAAATACGTTACGTATACAACTACTCGGCGGATTTCGATAACTTTTTTTTAGATTGACTTCTTAGAAACTTGACCCTTACATAAAAATATCATGATATTTTCTTTAATATCGAGTTGTTACAGTTTAAAGGAACTACGATTTTATGTTTTCTTGCAATGAATATGTGGACCGAGCGGTGTGATGCGCATACTACAGAGAGGAAGAGTAAACCGATAACATTGTAGTCAAAGAAATTTTGTAGGAAAAGGATTTTTTTTTCATAAATTCTTTCATGTTTCTCACTTTGTACACAGTATATTTTTAAAATAATAAATAATGCAGACGAAACCGCGGGTATCGCTTAGTCTATACATATAATTAGAATGTAAGTCTAACGTGTCTGTACTTTTTCGATATTCGTGAAAGAAATTGTTGCAGGTGTCTAGGAATAAGTAACAAAATACGTTTCAATCATTTTTAGAAATATCTGTCTGTCTGTTTGTATGAACACGTATCACTTCTAAAGTACTGGGCTCAAACCACAAAGCATATCTTCGAGAATAACTTAGTCTTTGTTTCAATAAAATCGGTCCACTCTATAAAAAGTTATTGTAATTTTAATGACGACGCGGCGTAAGTACGAGAGAAAAGTAGACAAGTAAATGGACTTAATACATTCAGATGACTTTATTAATCAGTGTTTTTTACATAAGCATGCACGCGGACGAAGTCGCGAGCACAGCTAGTCAACAATAAATTTAATGTTGATACATGTATATCTAACATAATCAGTGATATTATATGTAAAAAGGCGACTTATAATGATATCAGTGAATGTAATATCATGAAGAATATAGGTAACTCACCATCTTTTGTCGATGGTTCCGTTCGTGCAGATTCACGTACGCGAACACATAGAGGAAGGCGATGAGAGCGGAAAGACACGCCTTCCGCGGCCTGCTTATCCGCTCGCCATGGAACACGTTCTTCGGAGATATCAACCACAAGAACATCGACAGCCAGTGTAAACCTTACACGCGTGAAGAAAAGAAAAAAAAATAAAGATTTTTATTTTTAATTGCAGTTAATTTTTATACATTACTTTAAGCGATGCCATATAATAAATGAGTTTACTGAAGTTATACGTTCTTTTGGCGCGTTAGGGAAAAATGATGAGATTAAATTTTTACGATGCGCGCGCACACCGTCACGAAAAACCGACACCCTGAAGTTATTACGATGCGCGCGCACACCGTCACGAAAATCCGACACCCTGAAGTTAGCTATAATCAACATTTTGTTTCTTTGTATTTGTTGTTTGTATTTCTTTGTATTAAAACTTTCAATGTATTAAATACCTTTTTTCTATTGTTAGTGTCGTTTTTTCTACAAACGTAGAATAAGGCGAAAGATAAAATTTTTGAAAAGATTTTTATCTTGTTACGCCAAAGAAGTATAACTTCTAACGTGTGTACATAAGTACACACACACTTATTTAATATTTTGAAAGTGGAAAAACTAATTGAGTAATACGCATCGTTTGTCAAATGCACGTTACTTAATTAGCCGTTCCAATGCTAACACTTAAAAATCTATGTATATACTAGTGGGCCCGGCGGACGTTATCCTGCCTTGATTATAAAAAAAATCCTAAAAGTCAACTGCTGCGCCACCTACCGAGTCCAATTGTGAATCTAAACCATTTTCGGATCCACTGGAACACGCACACAAAATTTCATCAAAATCGGTCCAGCCGTTTAGGAGGAGTTCAGTGACATACACACGTACAGAAGAAATCATTACATAGTATAAAACAAAGTCCCCTACCGCGTCTGTGTGTCTGTCTGTTCGCGATAAACTCAAAAACTACTGAACGGATTTTCATGCGGTTTTCGCCAGTGGATAAAGTGATTCCTGAGGAACGATTTGGTATATAATTTGTCAAGTATTTATTTTTAATCAGAGCGGGACAACGTCTGCCGGGTCCGCTAGTTTATATATAAGAGAAGATAAACAGGCAGTGGGAAACGGTTACGGATATCTCCCTCCTCTGTTTCTCATCCAATTTTCTTAACTTTTTTTTTTGTACCTATTGACTGGCTTTATCAATAAAAAAGTTTTAAAAAAAGTTTATTTTTTCTTTATAATTGAAGGTCGACCACTAGACGAGCACTTGTATATATAAAGAGGTAGAAGGCAAACGATTAAGTACATCTTCCTCCTTTGTTTCGCAAACGATTTTCTTTATTTTTCTTTTTCTGTTTAGCAGATATTGACGAGCTTTATTTAATGTCATCAACAAATATTTGGGAAAAAAATCGTAACCTTCGTTTTTTTTTTTTCAAAAAATCGTCAAATTTCAACCACCAGCCGATCACCAGTCTGTATATAAATAGGCAGGGACAAAGTAATGAAGTACATCTTCCTTCTCTGTGTCACAATCGATTTTTTTTATTTTGCTTTGTTTAGTACATACGAGTATTGGCGAGCTTTAGTGTGCCTAAATAAAAATCGGTTGAGTGCCTTAAGCGCTCGCCTTAGTAGTCCGGTGAAGCTGTTAAGACCTTGCTAGGTCAATAGCGTAGTCAGTGTTTTCTATGAAAAGTTCGTTTGTTTTCCTTAATATTGAAGCTTGAAAAATTATGGTCGAAATGAATGAATTATGGCCGAATTTCGATCACTAGTAATATTAAATGCTGATTATATTTAAAAGAAAATAACTAAAAAATACCTTAATTTATTTTTAGTTTTTACAGGAATATAAAATTATGATAAAAATATTAAAATCTTACCTATAACTAAAAATACCCAGTATTCGTAGACTAGAGCGTAGACGGTGAGGGCGCATATCCGCGCAGATATAGTTCCCAAGCGCCACAGGAACTATAAAAAAATACGTGCGTGTATCAGTGTACACACGTAAGAAGTGGAACTTCTTTATGACATCATTTTTCGAAAAATGATCTACTATATTTACAACTTTACAGAAAAAAAATATTAAAAAAAAATCTGATCATTATGAGCGCACCTTTAGAAATAAACATGGCGCGTAACGGAAAAATGTACAGAAATTAAGATGGCGCGTAACCGAAAAACGTTACATACGTTTTTACATGCTCTAAAATTCCTCCCTACGTCGATAAAGAAGTTTCACTTCAAAAAATCTATGAATTTAGGAATTATTCGATAATCAAACATTCAATTGTTATTATAAACTAGCTGTTACACGCGACTTCTACCACGTGCAAATTAGCAAAAAAAAAAGTATAGTTCAGTGTAAAAGTACGCGTAGGACGCACGGATCTGTACATTGTCCCTAGTTAAATGTATAACATAACATAAGCTATAACATAATCGATCTGCCAGTAAAAATCCCATCATAATCGGTACAACCGTTTCAGAGATTAGCCGAAATAAACAAACAGACAGAAAAAAATTAAGAAATTGTTTTCTGTTCTAACTATCAAATATACTTTCATATCCATTTCGTAAATAACTTTTATTTTAACATTTAAGTAGACTCATCATATTTTTTTTATACCACGATGGTGACAAACACGCTTGCTGGCCGCCTGATGGTAAGCGGTCACCGAATCCTATGGATGCTTGCAATACCATAAGTATCACATACGCGTTGCCTATCTTTTAATAACCTGTTTACTTCTTTCTTGTAGAATCCTATACTTTAGTCAATGGTATTATTATAACTAAAACGCTCTAGATAGCTTACCTACATAGTATTTTGACAAAACAAATGGCACGATAACGCACACATATGTAAAGTTATATTCTAACGACACACTGTCTTAGATAAAACGTGGAAGTAAGATGGTATAATCTCATAGTGAAAAAGAAATAGTTCTATGTTTCTTGGATATGGGCGGATTACGGGGTCAGTCATAAAAAATAAGCTAGTTAGTCAAGTTTTAACAAGGCGCTGTCGAAGCGCTTAGGACGTATCTACAGCGTTTTAGTTATAATACCATTGACTGTAGTCCCTTGAAAAAGGCTCCGCTGAAAACTCATTCTATGACCGAAGCATTCGTGGGCGGAAACTCCTCTAATATCAGACCGTCCGTGTCCATTTCGGCTCCAAGGTAGAGTGAATTCCTTATCAACCAACGGTGCGATGGTGGACAGTATCCACACTGGCACAATATTAAACAATTGCTAGGAACAGCCTATCATAGAAACGGTATTTACCTATTTTCTTTACTTCTGAGATATTGCACAAATTCAAATTGTTACCTGCAAGTGAATATGTTTGCAGGACGAACTTCATTTATAGATTTTTGTTCTATTGAAAACTAAGACCGACATATTTGTTTAAAACTTTGAAATTTCTGTAGCATTTTCAGGTTTGAAGTAAAAGAAAATATAAAAGTGGTACAAACGTGTAGGAATAATTTAGAATCGACCCTCGTTAACACAATCTTGATATCTTAAAGTGGGGTCGAAGTTTGAATACTCTATAACTTTTTCACTTTGAAATACAAACGGGTACAAACACTAACACTATCGAATGGTATCTTCATAATATGGTGAGATGGTGAAAAATATCCACAAGCACAATTTTAATATTCATAGGAACATAATTCATTATAGAAACAGTATGTATATAGATGAATGAATAGAGTACATACCTGAAATATAACTCCGAGCCAGGTCAAAACGAGCCTGTGCACGTTCTGCAACCGTACATTCTTACTGAAGCTGGCGAGAGCCCAACACACGGAGAAGAGCGATAGAGACGCCGATATCACGTTCAACTCTGCAAACGCTTTATTTGCTGGAAAAAAATAAGAAATTGGACTTTGTATGGGAATTTTATTTGCAGTCACAGTCTTAAATAAAATCGAAGCAATCATAAGGACTGCCGTTAGAAGTGAAAACTTAAAACAATGAAATAACTATGTTCTTTTTTGAATTTTTAAATTAACTACTTCTTCCGCGTGGAGTAATTACTTTGGGCTAACGCATACACAGCAGATGCTCAGAAAAGGAAAAAAAGCCTCGATTTTGAAACACTCTGCATTGGGGCTCCGCATGAGGCATATCGTGATGATATATATATACCCTATTATAGCCTCCCTCAATAAATAAGCTGTCTAACACTGAAAGATTTTTTCAAACCGGACCAGTAGTTCCTGAGAATAGCGCGTCCAACCAAACAAACAAACCCTCCAGTTTTATAATACTGTTATAGATTATGGTGTGAATTACGATATATAAATTTCATAATTAGTATATTGAAATTATTAACATTAATCTGGTTTTCACATCTATTAGAACCCAAAGCAATACATACATTATACATTACATACATACATATATACGTTTTTATAAAGTTTATTAACCAGTCAAACATAAGATGGGCTAAACAATCGCAATACAAAATATTAATAGTTTAACGCAAGCCGCGCAAGAGCAATATGGTCGGTCACGCTTACTAGCATGTCATGATTCGAAATCATAAGTTTATCTCCTGCCAAAAAATACCGCTAAACACGCCAA
Source organism: Antheraea yamamai (assembly GCA_036509395.1). Classification (NCBI taxonomy): domain Eukaryota; kingdom Metazoa; phylum Arthropoda; class Insecta; order Lepidoptera; family Saturniidae; genus Antheraea; species Antheraea yamamai. The sequence continues at coordinate 8,232,038 of AP028443.1, read as the reverse complement.
AAGAAGTTCTCACTTCAAAAAGAAAAATAAATTGCCGAATGTATGCAAAACGGCTGCACTTATTTGGTCTTTTTTGTTGTGTTAAAGATTTTTAATTTAAGATTGTTAAAAGTGAAAGATTTGGTTCAGTTGCCATTAGTGGGTGGTAGAGCCACGCTGAAGCTATTACTGGTTATATTATGGTTATATTTCAGCACGAATGGGTCAGCTCGATCGGGGTAGTACCACCCTCACACAGAAAACCGACATAGAGTAACAGTGCTTGCATTATTGCGTTTCGTTCGGTCAGTGAGAGCGCCGGATATCCACCTTCCCTCGCCCTCTCCCTTCCCCTTCCCCACTCCCTCCTCCCACAGATATAGGACGGCAACTCACTTGCGACTCTCCTGGTATTACAAGTGTCTATGGACAGTGGTGATCGCTTAACATCATGTGACCCACCTGTTCATTTGCCTCCATTGATATAATAAATATTTCATTACACGGTTGTACTGAAAAGGGAAAATTTATACTCATTTTCATCGTTAGTATATCCGTGCAAAACCTAAATCGAATAAAGTATTTCTTCATTTTATTGAAAATTTATATACATATGTCTTACCTGAAGTTTCGTCTATTGTAGGATCGGGTGTAACCGCGAGATCGTTTGCGAGTTCATGATTCGTATCCCGGAATAATATATGTAATTGTAGTAGAAGCATCGGGGCCGCTTCACAGAACGCGTGCACCAACCGCAACATACCTAATATGTATATTATTAATGTAGTTATAAGGATATAATTTTTTTCGATAAAATTAATTTTTATTATTGGCAATATTAAAGATATTTTGAGATTGTATGATAATGTAAGTCCAATGGAGTTTTTGACGGGATCTTGGAATGCCATGTAGTAGTCTTTATAGTTTATCCATAATCTTGTGTTATTTGGCTCTATATTGTGTAATGTTGGTGGTGCTTTACGTAATATAGTTTGGATATTGTGCACAAGTGAAGTGGATCGGAAATAATACCACGGAGCATGGATTCCTACTTGCCACAAAAACCCCCAGGAAAGTTCTAACAAGATGGCCACCACCTTGTTAGTTCATTGAAATTATATCAAGTAACTTGTAATATCGCTACTCACTTGACAATGGCAGTCATAGTCTACTAGGGGACTGGTTGCCAAAAATAAAATAGAAGAAGAATGTAAGGCCAAATCAAACTTTCTGGCCTCTCAGGTTCGTGCATGCGCGTAATATACTCAATTGGTGGTCCCATGTTTCAGACTTAGCAAAACCAGTAATAATTTTTTAGGTAATAGTGTTAGGTTCTACAATAAAGTCCCAAAGCATGTTACCGATTTGCCGGACTGTAAATTTAAGCGTCACGTCAAACGGGTTTTAGTTTCAAAAGGATATTATAGAGTGGATCAGTATGTGAATGATAGTGATGTCTGGAATTGACTCCTCTCTGTGCATCCAGTAAAAGTATTGTAGGATGTATTGGAAATATATGTTAAAAAAATGTACCAGATCGAGTTTCTTGCCGGTTCTTCTCGATGACTGGGTTGTTTTCCGAACCGGTGGTAGTCTTTGATGTTCATAAGTGCCTTATTAGGGCATAAACTGAATAAAGTATTTTTGATTTTGATTTTGAAGAGTTTAATACAAAACAAAGTTAAAATATTATTATAGGAACCCAAAATTGTCATTTATTTATCCCTAAGTTGTTTCGATGTTATACATATAATATAACTAGCAGGCCCGGCGGACGTTATCCCGCCCTGATAATAAAAAAAACCTAGACTAATTATGTAGTTAAATCTTCCTCGTGAATCACTCTATCCACTGGTAAAACCGCAAGAAAATCCGTTCATTAGTTTTTAAGTTTGTCGCGAACAGACAGACGTGGCAGAGGACTTTGTTTTATACTACGTAATGATACATATTTATACCTGTCTGTGTTCTGCGCAACTGACGTTTACTGTGTTTAGAACGGGTTGTATTTTATAGATTTTTTTAGAAAATGATCACACCGATGGCGGTTGGCTATATATTTGTCTAACGTTCGTAAGATGGACTATATACGTTAGTTAATTATCCCGTCCAACTTCGACATAAGTTATTATATACGAGTTACAAATAAATTGACATAAAAAATGAACGAAAAAAGTTAATATAGGTACACCAAAATGTAGCCAAAATTATTGTGTTGTAGCACTGCGAAACCGGTTATGTATATGACATGTATAAATTATTTTTGACGAGAAAACCAACTGGACTTATTTCTATTGTTATTTGCTTAGTATTTTGATTTCTTATATGCCATTAGGTTGGTATTATGTAAAACTAGCTGTGCCCGCGACTTCGTCCGCGTGGAACCTAATGTCAAAAAATAGTGACTAATAAAATCATCTGAATGTATTAAGTCCATTTACGGTGGTAGAGCTTCGCTGAAGCTATTAATGGTTTCAGCATGAATGGGTCGGCTCGACCGGGGTAGTACCACCCGACCCACAGAAAACCGACTTGAAGTAACAGTGCTTGCATTGTTGTGTTTCGTTCGGTCAGTGAGAGCGCCGGAAGGCCACCTCCCCTACCCTTATTCTACTCCCCCAAGACAGGTTGGTAACGTACTTATGACTCCCCTGGTGTTACAAGTGTCTATGGACGGTGGTGATCACTTAACATCAGGTGACCCACCTGTCCGTTTGCCTCCTATGACATAAAAAAAAATTACTTATCTACTTTTCTATAGTACTTAAGTCGCGTCGTCATTAAAATTATAATAACTTTTGATAGAGTGATCGAATTATAATGAAACTAAGATTAAATGTTACTCGAGGACATGCTTTATGACTTTCTTGGCGAGGTTTCATCGTGAACGCAGTACTTTAGCAGTGATGCGTGTTCAAACAAACAAAAATATAGACATTTCAAAAATGATTGAAATGTGTTTTATCACTCATTCCTAGATACCTGCAATAATATTTTTCACCAAAATCTAAAAAGCGCAGACTCGTTAGATTTACATTATTATTATATGTATAGACGAAGAAGATAGATAATATTGGAAAATAAACCAGTGAGTATAAGTATGTACATACATAAATCACGAACTTGATGCTTCACCCTTCGTAGCTCAACAGGTACTAGGAGACGAGCGTACCGCCAGAGCACACCCATTTGTAGGCAATGTAAGAGTATGGGCAGCCAGGGAGGTCGGTCTTTTCGGCTTTCACTAGCCCACCACACGTGCAGGTACCAACGGAGTGATAGGACCTAAAAACATCAAAGCAGAATGCATATTGTTTTGCTAGTACAGTTCTCGCCAACTTTTTTCACCGTCCCGAAATAGTTTCACAGAAAACAAATGTATGTACAAATTACGTATGATATGTGTATATACTAATATTATAAAGTTGGAGCGTTCTCTCTATTTCACAGTGCAATGACTGTGATAGACAAAGATTACGCTATAAGAAACCAAACTTAGTCGACTATCTCGGTCTTATATCCGACGTTCCAAATAAAGAGTCGGGTACTGTAATTTCAAATCTATACTAATACTAGCGGGCCCGGCGGACGTTGTCCTGCCTTGATAATAAAAAAACTAAAATTCAACCGCAGCGCCACCTATTGTCGAGCGGGTCCAATTGTGAATCTAAACCATCCACTCCACTGGAACACGCACACAAAGTTTCATCAAAATCGGCACAGCCGTTTAGGAGGAGTTCAGTGACATACACACGTACAAAAGAAATTTATATGTATAAAGATTATAAAGCTGGAGGGTTTGTTTGTTTGGTTGAATGCGCCAATCTCAGGAACTACTTCAGGAAAAATTATTTCAGTGTTACATAGCTCATTTATCAAGGAAGGCTATATATCATCACGCTAAGAACAATAGGAGCGGAGGATAGGAGCACCAATGAAGAATGTTTCAAAATCTTTTTTTTTTTTTTTGAGAACTTCCGCTGCGTTTAAGCGTTAGCCTAAAGTAACAAGAACGAAGTCGCGAGTCGAAGCTAGTTATATACATAAAATCGAGACAACTTAAGGATAAATAAATGATAATTTGAAATTCCTATAATAATATTGTAATTTTGTTCTGTATTGAACTCTTGATTATATTATATGCTAGCCCGAACTTACAGCTATACTCAGAGCGACCAAAAAGATTAACAATGACTGTAGTATGAGCGATTTGCCTTAAACTTTAGTATTTATTCGATTATTTGTATTATGTTGCCTTCATAACAATTACCCATAATTTTCTTTGTATTTATCACCAGCTAATTAAATGAAAGCGGCGCGCGGCGATCATTCATATTGAACCGATGAAAGTCACATTAATAATTATATTTTATTTTTTAAATAAAAAACAATAATGGCGCGGCTTTGATTCCTACGTTTTTCTAAAAATTAGTACCAATTTTCAAATAAAATAAACGCCTATTTCGTCTATTGCAGTCTAGACTTATCGAAGTAACCTTGATTTTACCAGAATTATAATGTATATATCCATGGCTATTATAAGCCTAAAATATCTTGCACAATATAATAGTATTAGGTAAGTCTTGCGCTAAACAGAACCAAATTCAACTAAATATAGCGACAAAGACGTTAGTTAAAAATAAGCCTTTATTGCTGTAAAACTACATTAATATATGAACACAAAGTATTTAAGTTATCGGCATCCGGTTTTTTTTTCTGTTACAGCTTGTCGTGCGACAAAGGCCCCCTCTAAAGATTTCCACATCTCCCTGTTTCTCGCTATTTGGATCCATCCTGAACCAGCTACTTCTTTTATATCATCCTCCCATCTTTTGTTCTGTCTACCTCGGCTTCTTTTATTCTCTCTGGGGTACCATTCTTTTAGTTTAGTCCATTTCTCTTTTTCATGTCTTATCATATGTCCTGCCCATCTCCATTTTAGTTGTCTATATACTGTGGAAATGTTTTTAAATTTTCTTATTGCTTTAATCTTGTTTAATCTTACTTTGTCTCTTCTTTTAACTCCCACAACACTTCGTTCTATGCCATTCTGACATACAATTATTTTGTTGGTTAATAGTTTAGTTAATGCCCATGTTTGGCATCCATATGTTAGGCATGGTAGAATGCATGTGTTGTAAATTTTCCTTTTTTCACTAATAGGCATTTCATTATTTTTCATGACTTCTCTAACAGACCAAAATTGTTTCCAGGTGTTGGTTATTCTTCTATCAATTTACTTATCCATTAGGTTTTCTGTAGATATTAGCTGTACCAAATAAATATATTCGCTTACATATTCTATTTCTTCATTATTAATTTTGTTACTTTTTGGTCGTAACATGTTAGTCATTACTTTTGTTTTTACTGTATTCATTGATAGACCTGCTTTTGCACTTTCATCTGATAACTGTTGCAGCATATTTTGTAATGCGTTTGGACATTCCGAAAAGAGGATTAGGTCATCGGCGAATCGCTAGTGGCTTAATTTTTCGCCGTTTATATTAAGTCCGTATTGGGTCCAATCTAAATTTCTAAATATCATCTCCAAAACAGCTGAGAATAATTTGGGTGATATTGGATCTCCCTGGCGTACCTCTTTCGATAGGGAAATCTTCTCCTAAAGTTTCAAGTTTTATTTGTGCTGTGCTTTCGAATATCTGTTTTTTATTAATCTTATGTATTTTGCTTCAATTCCTAGTCTTGGTGTTCCAATGAATCAAAAGCTTTATTAAAGTCAACAAATCCCAAATAGTAAGTCGTTAGTTACCGAGTAAAAAATGATAATACAAATAATGAATCATTTATTTCATTACAATTTTCTAAAATTAAATTAACACTCCAAATTACAATTACTCTACGGAAAATTGTAGGAATTTTTAAAAGTCAAAACATAATAAATATCTTATCCCTCGCTATCACTAAATGGATTTGGATTTTCATGCCGTTTTCACCAGTAGATAAAGTGATTCATGAGGAAGCTTTAGGTATATAATTGGTAAGGGTTTTCTTTATTACGTCCGCCGGCCCCGCCCATAAACCATAATTTAAAGTGACGGTAGTACATTTATGTGTTTTCTCGGCAGATAGATAAAATCATCCGTGACGTGACGTGAGTATTAGCTCATAATAACTGGATTTTGAGTATCGGAATTATTATTCAACTAACTGATACCCGCAAATACGTCTGTCTGGAAAGAACCTGCAAAGCTCTTTAAATAATCTCATACAATCACATTTACATCCTGCTACTTAAAAATATACTTGTCACTACAATGCCATGCAACGTTACAATATTCGGAATAATCGAAACCTAATCAGGAGTGTTTCATTGTTTCTCGACCTAAAATTTAGATTATTTAAATTCTATCACTTTTTAAGACATGATCTGAACGGAACAAAAACATAAAAATACGAATTATATGAAATTATATATATCATATAATTATATACCTGAGAAATTAGCAGCGATGTGATAACTATAGATATAGCGGCTGCAAAAGTGCCCTTATAGCCGCGCTCAAGCAACGCGTAACCCATCACTACGTCGAAAACAACGTCGCAGAAGTAGCCGGCCAGCGATATTACATTGAATAAAACATCGCAGAGAGGCAGGAACTCGGCCATTTCGGAACATTTCTCTTATTTTCGTTTGAAATTTTTAAAATCAATTATCTGTGCATAATCGTTATCTGTAAAAAATAATTGTTATAACAGTTAGAGATTTGTGGAGTTTTTGGCTGCGATTTTAGTCTGTCATTTTAATCATAATCTTGTATTACTTTATATTGTGTAAATATATGTACTATATAATGTAATATAGTTTGTTTATTATGCATAAATGAAGTGAATGAAAAATAATACCACAGAGCATGAATTCTGAAATGCCACAAAAACTCCCAGGAAAGTTCTAACAAGAGAGCCATCATCTTGTTGGAACATTGAAACTATTCACACACCACTTATTATGTAAAATATGCTGTAATCTCCATTGAAACAAAACATTGACACTGGCTAGTGCTTCTGCGGAGCCAAAACAAGAAGAAGAAGAGATTTGTGATATCACGTACAAAGCGAATATAGAGATTATATAGAAATAAAATTAACACTTAAACGTTTTAAAACCTTAACGATTATTAAACACAGTTTCGTAATTTCCATTTCTTATAATTTTTTTCGTTTAATGATCTTTAAAAAAATTAAACACCTCCCGTTATTTTATTTTTTTACTACAATAAACGTGTAATAATAAAAATGTTGTATTGCATAGAAAGTCAATAGACAACTATGTAAAACGGAACTTGATTGTCCCCGTTACTCTGTGGTCCCCGTGACACTTGCAAGACTGACATTGACGTTTCTCGAAAGAAAACAGGAACTTTGTCGTTTGGAAATGCCACCGTATTAGTATTTGGTAAACTTTAATTTGTAAGGTGTTATTGAAATAAAATGTCGAACTACACGGATATAGTTAGTAAAATAGGTAAAGATACCTCAAGATCTGCCTGTAAAAAGTGTGGTTACGCAGGACATTTAACATTTCAATGTCGAAATTTTATCAAAGTAAGTTGTTTACGTTGTTTCTTCGATATGATTAACCTTCCTTTAAAATTAAACTATAAAACCTGTTTTAGATTGGGGTTAACAGAACACTAGTAACATAGCCTTATTAAAAGTAAGAAAATATGTGCCCTAGAAAATATGTCGAGTCGATATAATTTTAGCTTCTATTCTATACGTAATTATAAATCTATATTGCATTATGTATGACGACGCGACCTAAGTACGAGAGTAAAGTAAATAAGTAAATGGACTTAATACATTCAGAGGATTTTATTAGTCACTGTTTTTTTACAATAGGTTCCACGCGGACGGAGTCGCGGGCACAGCTAGTATTTAATATATTTTGTATATAGTCATGTAGTTTATGATTGTATTTTTATTACAGATTGATCCAAACAAGGAAATAGTTTTAGATGTGAGTAGCACAAGTAGTGATAGTGAAGAGGAATTTGCCACTCCATTACAAAGTTTGAGAGAAGCAGAGTTACGACAGAAGTTGGCCGAAAAGCTAAAGAAAGTAAAAGAGAAGAAGAAAACAAAGAAGAGAAAAAGGTCAAGGTTAGGTTTGGCTAATTATATTATTTACTAGCTGATTCCCGCCTGCTTTGTTGGGCAATAGAAAATTGGCAAAAGGTCAGTCGAATCCAAACAATAAGCAACTTAAAACGATCACTGAAAAATTACACATCAAATGGTCATATTCCTATGCCGATATGTTAAGAAGTTCTGATGTGTTTGTCCCTAAAAACACCTGTATATCCATTATGTATATTAGTAATATAATTTTGTGATTCTATTCTATATATAATTTTGGTATTTATGTATTAAATGCACTGTGCTCGGTGCCACGGCCGGCTCACATTATTTTTTTCGCAAGTCTAACCTAACCTTACCAAACCGAAATAAAAGAGCAAGTAGTAAAAAAAGGGGAAATTGTCTAAATCTCTAAATCAACCCATTTTCCACATAAATCTTATTGAATACTTTGTTTTTAAATAAAGTCTTTTGGAATCTAAAAGTGTTTTAAAGGGCTGCAATTGAAATTCGCATCTTGATATAAAGATTAAAGGGGATGGGAGTAGCAAGGGAAAGGGGTGATTTCAGCTCCGCTCGGAAAGTCTTAGCTACTAAAATATTTCTGATCAAAATTCTGAGGTAATGTGTCATTTCCAAACAATCATTAGTAATTTTGTATATTACCAACTTGACGATTTTTAAGTTAGAACAAAATATTTTCATCTCGGTTTGGTTAGGTCGGACTTGCGAAAAAGATTATGCAACCGGCCGCAGTAGCAGTCAGCAAGTGCGGTGCATTTAATACACACGTACCATAATTTTTTACTATATAGAAATTTATTATATGGTGTTTTTGACCTTATCCAGAGTTGTTACAAGTGATAAAGGCTATTACAAATTATAAAGTTATTTTTTATTAGATAACTTTATGCTGATGTTACAGGTGTGCAGTCCACCTGATGTGACATTACTACAGCCAGCCTAAAGTTTTACAACCACCCACAAAGTAGCACAGTTCTCTTTGAAGTTGGGCACCAATACGTAGCTAATATTTAGGACTGAGTTGGAATTTGTTGTTTAAAGTTATTTGTTTATGTTAATTACAACTGGTAAACAATAATCTAACACAGTCTTAAATTAACTTTTTCTTACATATAATATAAGCCAATAAATCCTGAAAAGTTGATTACACCTGTATAAAGTAATATCTACATGGTGATAAAGTTTTTAACGCATTTAACATGTATTAGTTTGTGATTATGTGTTAAAATAACCATATCACTCTAAGTTTAAAAAGGGCTTTAGGTATGAAATATAGCTGATAACTATTTGATGATCATTTTTTTATGTTATGTACTTGAAACAAACTACTTCAGCACTTGTACTTGGGTGTGCCCTCATTGGTACATAGATCAGGTTTCATAAGGGATTATTGATGGAAGAACTCCCAACTTATATTATATAAGTAACTGGTTATATATATGATTATTATAATATTCTACTTCAGACATACAGAGAAAAGCAAACTTTTTTTATTTCATTTTACAGATCAACAAGCTCTTCCACAAGTAGCAGTAGTTCATCATCATCGGAGAGTAGTGATTCAGAAGAAGAGAAGAAAAGGAAACACAAGAAGAAGTCATCGAAAAAGTCTAAGAAATCACACAAAAAAAAGAAGAAAAGCAAAAAATGACAGTTTATTATAATGATCAATTCAGTATATTTCTTTTTAATAAATAAATGATATTGATGACTAAGTATTAAGCTTATTGAGTTTATAAATTCTGTCTGTGGTCTATATTAATATTATGAAGAGGTAAAGTTTGTATGTATGTAGGAGGAATCTCTTAAAACTGGTAGTTGCTTCTGAAAGTTTTTTAACCTATATGAAATTTAGCATTAAATGAATAGATGTAATGAGGTAATTAAGTAATAGAATAAATGTATCAGAATGTAATGACGTCAATTACGTATCAATAAAAATCTTATGTAGATATTTTGTATCTTATGAACTAAATTGTGGTAAGTTATGTTATATTGGTGTTTCTGTCAAGATTTCAATGGAATATATTTTTCTAGTAATAATAATGTTTACAATAAAGGACAATTTTTTGAATTTATACCTAAGACTTGAATAAACCAATCATAGGTCTACTTTAGCTCATTCTGAAGTTGATATGATGAACACATAAAAATATTTGAAATTAGTTGACACTTCTAGTATAGATAGGTACTCACTAGATAGTTTTAAACATCATTAATTTATGAAATTACAGTGACTTCTCAGTAACATATATGCATAAAACTGTGTTAGCACACTAAATTAACATAATAATTATACACCTTGGCACAATTCCAGTTTATAGTGTATTGGGATTACAAGCAAATACACGGTTATAGTGCTGCCTGGATAAAGTGATCAATATTAAATAGCGCACTTTGCTGAAGTAATTATTTTTCTTAGCAATGATTCTAAACTTTTACTGGATAAAAATAATTGATAATACTCACAGAAAAATATTTATAATGTTATGATAACAGACTATTTTCTTCAAAATGATGCTTTGTAAGAATTACAGTGTGTTTGTGTGTTTATGACAACTACAACTATTATAATTTGTTTGCATAGTCTCTTTTAAAAGTGTGTCAAATCATGGGCACAGTTAATTACAATATAATACAAAAAGGAAACAAAATATTGATGACTAAATACCAAATTAAAGCCAGTTATTAAAATACATATATTTTATAATATATATAATGCAGAGTTAACAGACAACTATTAAGTAGAAAATTGTTGCAATTCCTAATTTATTACAATAACAGCCAACTGAATTTGTTGTCATAACAATAGTGGAGTTGTAACTTTTGTTCAATTACTGTGAGCTCTCCTTATATCTCATTATATCAGCATTGTTTCTGTCCAGGATCTTCTATATATATATATATGTAGCCATCTGTTTGGTTTGGAATATATGCATACATGCATATAAAATTTTAGTTACAATAAGGTACTTTATGATAACTAAAAGCACTTTAATTTTGGAATATTTCGGGTTGGGCACAATGCCACATACGGCACACAGAGTGCTAATCAGTATTAACTAATTCATAGGCGAGTGATTACAATGTAAATGAACGATATTTGTATTACTTTCAATTTGAAATAATACTTATTAAGCAAATAAATACTTAAAAGTGATCAATATCTGTGGCATGTAATAGAAAATATAGTATTTTATATAATAAAGTATTTTTTGACAACTTTTAACATTTAAATAAGAATATACATAGTCTATATTAACAGTTGTTCAGAAATAACTTGTATGTGTTATAATATAAATTATAACTTTATGATCTTTATAATATTGAAGAGGCTATGTTGTCTAATAATTGTTGTTTGTCTTGTCTATTAAATAAAATATTTCAAAATAATAGTAAGAGAAAGTCGTTATGTATGTTAAGGAAAATTACAATAATGAATTACAATTACAAATTTTATTTCAATCACCTATAGAAAATATGTTTCTGCTTCTATGCATAGAGGATTAATAATATATTTGATATATACTATTTTCTTTAACAATAATTTTATAGGATATTTGTTAATGTTACTTTAAGGAATATTTATTAAATATACTCTTTTATAAATAAATGTATTCTTGTATTAATTATTATCACTAATTATCATTTTTATCTGTAAGGTTATTGTAACCTTAACTAATATAGTGATTATAAACTAAAATATGAAGTACAGTTCATAGCTAATTTTCTAAACTTAAAACATACTTTAACTATATCACATCTAAAATCTAGACTACAGATCAGTTCCCATCTGTATTATGGGGTAGTCCGGTGAAGCTGTTAAGACCTTGCTTGGTCAATAGCGTAGTGAGTTCGAAGAAAAAAAAAAAAAAACTGTATTATGGATACAAAAATATACCCTTATGCTTGGTATTATATATTTTTCCCATGATAGACAATCTTTGTAATTTATAGAGTTTCAAACGGAAGTTATATTATTGGGTAAAAGTGTAAAACATGAAAGTACTTTCATTTCAATAATTTTGAAATGTTATGGTATGTAGATATGTAGAATCTATTGGATACCATTTAACTTTCACGTAATATTATCCAGTAATCACTTACTATTTATAGATAATGTTTATAATTATTTTAAAAATAGAAAACATTTTGGACTTACCTTCTTTCGTAGTTACTTCTTATTATTACCAGGACTTACACTGTTCATAAAACAAAACACTACCGTTCGTCACGCATTGTATTAAACAATTTGAATTTTAGAATTAATTTCCCACGATAATCATTATTCGCATCACATAAAAAGCTTAGATATTTTGGTTAAGTTATTCCAAGTTACAATTAAGTTCACGTCAAAAGTTCAATGAGAGTAGCTCCATCTAGCGTAGAGAATGTGAAACACGGAAGGCTCGGTCGATCGTTGCGGATGTAACGTTCATTCCAAAGAGTGTAAATAATGTGTCAAATGATTGTTTTTTTATTTAGTACCTTTTATTAGCTGAATATAATTTTTTTTCGTTAAAAAGTGGTTTATAACAAGGTCTTGATCCGTCATATGTCGATGAGGTTTGCGTTGGATTTTTATTGAAGGAAGACTGAAAGAACAGATTATATAAAAAACCGTATGGTTTAAAATACAAAAGTGGATTATTAAAATGTGTGACATACTTTGAGCAATAAACAGAACATTTGTGAAGTAGTCTGAGGAAACCGGGTAATGCAAATTCTAATGTGGCTTCTTCCATAGCTAATATTTTAACAAGTTGTATTGGGTTCATTTTCTCGTTATTAATTTTGCAAATCGAACTCTGGAAATAATAAATAGATGAAAGTTTTATAATAAAGCTGATTAAATTATATAAAAATAAAACTATAAAATGTGCCTCTGTGAATGCGGAGACGTCTTCTTTCTGCCTTTCCAAGGATGTCACGAGGCTTTTGGTTACAATCTCGCATTTATTGCTTATACGTTTCACACATTTTTTATATGAAACTCTATTTTTGGTGTCTTGGCACTTTGCTGCAACTTCACCTGTAGCTCTGGTGGCCTAGAGTATGAAAGTAACATTTAAAATATTATATCTCAAAACGGAGTAAAAAAAAACTGAGAAAACATTTTTATATATATTTCATATAAATGTATTATTAATTGTGTATAGGCCTTTCATTTAATTCGTTCATTCTATAACCTTATTCTTCGTAACCAAAAACTTCTTACAACGTACTCTCTATAGTGCAATATGCATACTCGTAGAAGACACGTTCTTAATTCAGAGCTTAGTAAATATTTACAGTAAGTACTAGCAGTATTATTCTTTAATAATTAAAACTAAATATTTGATGTTCTTAAAATTCGATGAAAGATATCTGATGTCATCGATGAAAGATATCGATTTACGTTATCGTTACTTGCCAAAAACATGTACCTACAGTCCTCTTCAATTTTTTAGGCCACTCTGAATATAGCCGTATGTTCGAACTTGCGCATAAGATCGTCAAAAACGATTTAAAAGCAAATAAGCAGTAAGCTACTCAAAATAAGCAACATTAAAATTAGCATATTTTATTTAACTTTACGTTGTTTCAAAGTTATACAAAGAATACAATACGCATTTATAGATACCAAAATTTGTATTGTGCGTAGCTATTTTCAGAGCGATCAAAAAGTTTGGCGCGGACTGTACGTTATATTTTCTTATATTGCAAGGTCTCTAGGAAATTTTGATCACAGCTATTAAACATAAACCTATCCTATCAATCGTAAGCTAACTTTGAAATTGTTAACAAGATCAGTATAAATAAAGTGTGTGAGAAATAAAAAGTGATACGGGGAACTCTTTATAACGAAAAAAGTTGAGTTCCTTTAGTCAAGTTGTAAAGAGTTTGCATTGTATATATGGTACACACATAATAATATAGTCTAGTAGAACATATTATGTAAAATTCGATTTCGAGAGCGCCAATGCCAAAACTCTATCTGTTGCGAAATAAAGGAGTTGGTAATCCACACTCCGGTAAATGAAGCGTTTCAACTTGGGCCTAAAGATTAGTAACGTATTGTGATTAACTTTATGAATGCAGTCTTTTGTTAGTTGTAGTTTGAGGTTATATATAAGTTGAAGTAATCATAGATAAAACAATATATGACAGAGACAATTTAAAATTATGTTAACTTTATGTCTATTTACTACTTCATACATTTTTAAAAACGTATCCAATAATTATTTATGTCTTTACTTGTCTAATATCCATTAAGAAATACATGGCTTTCTCGTGGTAACGATTGAACATGCTTATCAAAGTTTTCTTGATCAAAAGTACGACGTCCCTCTGTGTTGGTACTTCATAAGGGCCTATATTTGCAGGCTTTTCCTCTTCTTTACAATTAAATTTGATGGAGTTGGACGTTAGATTACGTATTATTTTTTCTGTAGTTCTCTGTAAGAACATTTATGAATTATAAGCTGTGTCCGTAGCTTTGGACATCATTTTTATTATTTATTTGCAATGACTATTTGTCTATACTATATTATTATAAAGACAAATCGTTTGAATTTTTGTTTGTAAGGAATATACTCAAAAAATACTTAATCGATTTTAGAATTTCTTTCACCTATACAAAGCTATATTATCAGCGAGTAACATGGTCTGTATTCAATTTTTTAATGTACATTAATGCGGGTGAAGTCGTGAGCAAAAGCAAGTTGTGTTATATAAGTAGTTGATGATAAAAAGTTCAGAACTCTTTTCTTCGCTACTTCACAATCGGGATTTTTGTTTTTCTTTTTATAGCTATTGAAGAACTTTGATATTTAAAAAAATAATGAATTTTGGTCGAATTCCGAGTACCTACAGGGCAAACACTGGTTGTGTGAAAAAGTTGAGTTATGACAAAAATATTATTAAGGCTTTTTCGAACTTTTTTAAGACTTAAATAACGAATTTCTGATATAACAAACATTTAAAAAAATACAACTGAATTGAGAATCTCCTTTACGAAGTCGGTTATAAATATGTTCAATTTTGTTTCTTTTAATTTACGTGATAAAATATTATTTACAGTAATTCGCTAGTCAAGTTGAGTTTTTTATTTGCGTGTACAAGTAATTAGGTATAAATATATGGCGTAGTTTTCATTATATTATATGACGTATTCATCATATTTCATCATAGGGTGGCTGTTACCGTCGGGGTTCAATTTACCGATGATCGCTACTGTCCATAGAGTCCATGTTTTATAGTTACAATAATCTTCATCCTCAGCCTCACAGAGACCCACTGTGGGGTCATAGGTGTCTGTCTTTCCGAAGGAAGGTATGGGCATAGTCACCACACCAGCGTACATACGTGTTGGCGACTGCAAACTCTGAGAAATCCACAGGTCTATATTTTCCCACACGGGATGGTACTATAGGAACATTTTTTTTATAATATAGGAGGCAAACGAACAGGCAGGTCACCTGATGTTAAGTGATCTCCGCCGTCCATAGACACAAGCAACACCAGGGGAGTTGCAAGTGCGTTGCCAGCCTGTGCCGGGGGGATGGGGAAGAGGAGAGGAGAGGGGAGGAGAGGTGGGTCTCCGGCGCTCTCACTGACCGAACGAAACGCAACAATGCAAGCACTGTTACTTCACGTCGGTTTTCTGTGAGAGGGTGGTACTACCCCGGGCGAGCCGACCCATTTATGCTGAAACCAGTAAATAGCCTCAGCGTGGTTCTACCACCTACTAAACATGCCTCTGGTTCAGGTTTTCTTGCGATATTTTCCTACACCATTAGCCGATGGTGTTACCAATTTAAATTAGTAAATATATGTACGCAGATTCCGTAAAATCAGTTGGTACATGCTGGGGTTCGTACATGCAGACGTTCGCTATTCTTTTTCGATATTCCACCGGTCAAACACTCGACTACGTCGACTTTATGTTACCGTAATATGTTCTTATCGTATCTATATAGTAATAATACCTTACCGTTTCCATAAACTTGGGTGTTGGGTTTGTTGCTACACTGATTGTTGTACTGTTTGTCATGAAAAGTAGATTGGCCGTCGATGTATGATTGACATCGAATCCTTGAAACATTTCGTATGCCACGTAGCAATAGCAACATATAATATTAACAGTAAATATGATCAAATCTGAAATTTATAATGATCTTAAATATTTACAGCACGAAGCGAATTGTTTCCTATCTTATATATATTGTATTTGGAGAATCAATGGAGCAGAACGTCTTTTGTTCATATATTGTACCTATTATATTTTTAACATTTGTATTTTTTTTTCAACATTCTATGATATGACTATCTGACTATTAATTACAAACGCAGTTGATCACAAATATAACGTTAAATGGAAATTATCTAAATCCAAAAGCCACGCTGAAGCTATTACCGGTTTCAGCATGAATGGGTCGGCTCGCCCGGGGTAGTACAACCCTCTCACAGAACACCAACGTGAAGTAACAGTGCTTTCATTGTTGCGTTTCGTTCGGTCGGTGGGAGTGCTGGAGGCCCACCTCCCTCCCTCCTCTCATCCATTCCCTTTCCCTTGCCTTCCCCCAATCACAGGCTGGCAACGCACTTGCGACTCCCCTGGTGTTGCTAGTGTCTATGGACGGCGGTGACCACTTACCATCAGGTGACCCGCCTGTTCGTTTGCCTCCTATGAAGTAATAAAAAAAGTCTTCTATCTGTTAGTAAATCAGTAAAACAGCAAACACTTCAATGTCATTTATGTTTATCAATGTATTCAAAATTTAAAATTAAAATATAGCGAGAAGCAAATAAAGTCAGACTTTACTCACTTATATACATTTTTTAATATACACCGATAACACACAATCAAGCTTTCATAATCCAACGGTAGTCGGTTACCTACTAGCACAGTTAAATCCGCGACTCGATTGTGTGGGCACGGTTTCGTTTATAACGCGACTACTTCAAACTCATGATTTTATGTTACGGACTGGTTATATTCTGACTAGATCCTGATTTAATGAATAGGATATTCACATATGGAATACCCATTATGAGCAAATTCTTTCGTAATTATATTAGTATTAGTGAATATCAGCTAATGTAACCATTATAAATATAAGAAGTAAAGACGTGGTTCGTAACATGTATTTAATCCAATTTAATAGACAAATCCAAATTTACAAAATTCGACATTGGTAATACAATCGCAATCAAGAAGTAATTCACTTGCAGAGTAACAGTGGTTTTAGTCTAAAGCGTGTGTCATACAATCTATACATATAATAAGATTGTAAATCTAACGTGTCTGTACTTTTTAGATTTTTGTGAAAAAAAATGTTGCAGGTTTCTAGGAATAAATAATAAAAAAAGTACAAATAATTCTTAGAAATGACTGTTTGTTTGAACACGCATCACTGCTAAAGTACTACGATTATAACAAAACCTAAACTAAGAAAATCATAAAGCATATGCTCGAGTAATATTTAGTCTTTGTTTCATTCAAATCGGTTCGGTCTATCAAAAGTTATTGTACTTTTATTGACGACGCGACTTAAAATGTTATTATTGGAACCGTGCAACTCATTGTCAGACAGTAAACGTAGGTGCTGAACATCTTGAATTGTGTATACACAATACAGTGTGTCGCTTATTCGTGCGCGTTTGATGACGAGTGGACCCGAGTAAACCCGATGTGACACATACTGATGTGTCAGTTCACTTCCGGCTGAAATGAGTTTTAACTTTAATAATTATAAACGTGGACACCAACAGATCATTGTCATTTTACTGATATCTTACGCTAAGTGGAATCGGCACAATATTTCCTTCTTTCACTATCTTTTAACAGCTATCATCATAAGCATTTATACGTTTTATACACATATCATTCCTCATACAATTAATATATAGGTACCTACTTTTATCGTCCTCTGAGCCATATATTTATCTACGTTTATACTTAACAATTTTCTAGAACTTTTCGTGACAAGTATATTAGAGGATATACCTGGTTTAATTTTACAAAAGAAAACTCCTGCACTATAGATCAAATTATTTCACAGAGAACTTTGATTCTTTCTTTTGATCTTCAATTTGATTAAACCTTATAGTGCAAGAGACATTTATAAATATACAATTATATTAGACTCTGAACATTAATTTGTAAATTATACAAAAATTGTCTTGTGTGATGGATTTTATTTTACTTTTTTTTATTTTGTTGTTTAGACAGTGTTTAGTGTTAACTTTATCCGTGCAAAATTATATGTCTAATATAAATTATCGTTTTTAAACGATACCAAGAGTGATGGATTTTATTTTACTTTTTTATTTTGTTGTTTAGACAGTGTTTAGTGTTAACTTTATCCGTGCAAAATTAGACGTCCAATATAAATTATCGTTTTTAAACGATACCAAGAGTGATGGATTTTATTTTACTTTTTTTATTTTGTTGTTTAGACAGTGTTTAGTGTTAACATTATCCATGCAAAATTAGACGTCTAATATAAATTATCATTTTAAAACGATACCAAGAGTGATGGATTTTATATTATCGGGTTATAGTTTAGAACTGTTTAGTGAAACTGTTTGGTCAACATTGAGTAGAGAGCTTGTGCCTTGTATAAAGTTATGTAGAGAATGTACTTAGAGGTTAAAATGTAAGTATGAGGCTAATTTACGTGTTATTATGAGGTAATAACATTACTTACAGTAATTTGAGTTCATATTATCGCAAGATAAACGTTTCTAGGATATTATTTTTAGCAGTTTACAGTTTAGTTTGCAGTTTAGCATAATCAACATGTCATTATTTTGGAAAGAATTTAAAAAATAAAATTGAATTTAAATTTAGATCTAGCATACAAATTTTCCATCAGAACTTTAAAATGAGATTAATGTTTAATACTTTAAAGAATAAACCTTATGTATACAATCTCATATTGTTGTTTGACTTAAGCAATATACCCATATTCATTTTAGAAATGCCTTTATGCCTTTTATTTTTAAATGGCCTTTATTCTATACCAAGTAATTTCTCTATTTTTCCCGAACAGTGGAACTTGAGTAAGTAATCGTATTTTGGTAAATTTTTTGCATAAATTAAATAATATATAAGGACTAGGAGCGCTCCACGAGTTCTAAACTGTGTGATTACTTTGTAGTCCGGTGAAGCTGTTAAGGCCTTGCTTAGGCCAATAGCGTAATTAGTTCGAAAAAAAAGCCTACTATTCCACCGTAAAAAAAATAAATTAGGCAAATTATTATTAGATTAAGAGAAAACGTACAAACATATCTAATGAACTTGTTATATTGTTTTAAATAATATTGATAAGTAATAACCTTTTTTGCCGTAATTAGTCCAAGAGGCAGTTGTCTTTTTCGCGCTTTATTCGGTAGTTCAAACAGTGTGAGATACCAATAGGTTTCTCAGGTACCTATTTTCTTCAAAAGGTCATCACGTACAAAACTTGAGTACATTAAATTATAAGAGTGTATTTAAATAATTATAATTAAATCATGAGGTTTTTTTGGCGGGATTTTGGTCTGTAATGTAGTGGATTTTATATTTTATTCATAATCTTGTATGACTTGATTCTATACTGTGTAAAATTGGTGGTGTTTTATGTAATATAGTTTGTTTATTATGCATAAGTGAAGTGAATGGAAAATTCCTAGATGCCACAAAAACTCCATGGAAAGTTCTAACAAGAAGACCACTATCTTGTTAGTTCATTGAAATTATATCAAGAAACTTATAATATCGATACTCACTTGACAATGGCAGTAATAGTCTACTAGAAGACTGGTTGTCAAAAATGGAATGGAAGAAGAACTTGTAATACTATTAACTACTCGACAATGGCAGTGACAATCTAAAAGATTGGTTGCCAAAAATAAAGTTAAAAAAAATGTAATAAGAAAGTTTAGGAAACTCTGTGACTATAGCATAGACTCTAAATGATTTAATCCACAATCTCGTTGCCATGACAACATGAATCGTTGATTCAACGTTAAAAAAAGTTATAACCTTGTAATATTGATACCGCTTGTAACATTGATAAAACATAGTAGACCACAGTGTAGAGATATATTCTTGTTTTATAAACTTACAGACATAATTCGATTTATTAAAATGTCGAAGCCTCTAAATCAAGAGGATATTCTGGCGATGGAAAATCAGTTGAAGAATTGCATCGAGGAAGATAGGAAGTACTGGCGTGTGAATGATGTCAAATGTGATGCTATATACACGACAAAAACTTATGAAGAATTCGCGTAAGTTATTTTTATAAGTGGTTGTATATATCTTTCATATTAATTAATGCTCCCCATAAAATAAAGGTAGCGAACGATCACTACCAGCCTGTCTCTCCAAATAGAGCGTATTCACGCCCACGCCCGGTCTGGGGGTCAATTTCGTTCCCACACACCAGACTAGGCCCCCCTCGGCACCGGCTCAAGCCTAGGTTCGTTCCCACGGCGAGGATCCCTAGAGTACGCTGCTCGCACGAATACAGTGATACAAAATCTTACATTTCTGCATACAACACTACACATATCTCCTCCACACACGTGCACGCACACATGCTTACATATGAAAGTGGAAGGGTTTTATTTTTTCCCTGATCGAACTGAAATATTTTAGAAAAAATAGACACAAAATACATGCTTGGTATACATGTATATTTCAATAACTCATATAAGTATGAATATATAGCTTAACTCAGTCAGGTCGCGAATTGCATGAACTAGGCAACAGCCCAAGCCGAGGTGTGCCGTGCACCCTTGAGCTAGTTGCCAAAATAAAATCGGCTGAGTGCTCGCCTTAATAGTCTGGTGAAGCTGTTAAGGTCTTGTTAGGATACCGCACACTCTTTTACACTGTAAAAAATATAAGAAATTCTCCATATGAGAGAGAATTAAATGAAGGAGTAGGAAAAGAACACTATAAATATGAAGATAACTAAACCTATTTCAACACAGAAATCAAAGAAAAACGAAAAATCCGCCAAAAAAAAGCTAGGAAGTCACTACGACTGCCGCTAGAAGTGAAAACGATAGAGTAATTATAGTCTAAATTACTTAAATTACATAAATTGTAAATGAAAAATATTAATATTAGCCTGGTTTTCATAGGCTCAAAACTGCATAGAAATCCGTCCAGTAGCTTTGAGTTTATTGCGAACAGACAGACAGACATACGCGGTAGGGGACTTTGTTTTATACTATGTAGTGATAATATCAATCATATTGTTTTTATTATTATATCATTATTTTTCAGAAAAACGACATCAATTTTTATTTCTTACAAAAGTTTATACTAGTTTCAACAAAAAAATGGATTGATATATTTTCTCTAAATTTTCTTAAAAATTAAACAATATTTTGCCAATAATTACAGCCTAACAGATCTGTCAGTTAATTATTGAGTAATGTTAATTAACATATATGTTGTTTATTATTGTCTAGAGATCGGGTGGCTGCTGCACATCTGAGGCCATTAGAAAAGAGTGACTACAAGAATAAACAAACTCGCAGCTGGAACGAATATGCTAAAAAAGCAAAAAGTGACAATTGATACTTATATATCGTTGTTTTATATATATCTAACGTATATTAATTCTTAATAGTAATAACAGTGATTCATTTGTCACAGTTGCTATAGTTCGCCAATATGTAATTAGTTTACTTTAGTTACTGAATATATTTCATTTATGATCACTGACTTCACTAATGTTAGTATATTTCGTAGAAAGTTATCTTTTTACCTTAAAATGTGGTCATTTTTAGAAGAGTTATGATTCAGAAGTCAAGTCACTCTTTAGTCGTCGATTGTCAACAACAGAAAATTATTTGCAGAAACACGACAAAAACACGTATAAAATTACATTATGATTTATGAGAGAAATGCTCTGTGTAATGAAATTATTTTAACTCCATCAATGTATTTATTTTTTAAAATTGATAACAAGGGATATTGTTTAAAATAATTTTGAACTGTATACTTGAATAAAATTGGTCAACTTCTTGGTACTTTTTATTAACGAAAGGAATTAATGTATACAATGAAATATTATTTTATTTTATAAATCTAAATATAATCATTATCATCATAATTACATAGTATAAAACAAAGTCTCCTACCGCGTCTGTCTGTTCGCGATAAACTCAAAAACTACTGAACGGATTTTCAAGCGGTTAAAGTGGATAAAGTGATTCATGGGGAACGTTTTGGTATATAATTTGTCAAGGATTTTTTTTTTATAATCAGGGCGGGATAACGTCTGCCGGGTTCGCTAGTATTCTATATAAATCAAAATTTATTGCATATGATTTTATAATTGCTGCACCTATTTGTCTAATTCCTTGTGTGCGCAATTACGCCTAACAATTGTTAGGATATCGTTTTATGACAGAAAATATGAGGAAAATCACACGCAAGATAAAAAGTGGGTTTAGATATTTCTATATAAAAAGCGAGTGAGAGAGAAGATGATAGAAAGATCATTAAAAAATTGTCAGATACAGACGTTCAGTTGTTGAATTCCTATTTCATTAGTACACCCGTGCGAAGCCGGGGCAGGCAGTTAGTGTAATATAAATTTTCATAGGAAGAAATATTTGGCGAGATTTGATTGGATGAGAAATCTTGGGAATGCTACACCACGGTAACGTGTTATTATGGGCCAGTTAACATCAAAGTTAGCTTTTTTGATTTCTTATTACAGCTGGGGAATTGAAGGATAGATAATAAAACCTTAAATCCAATTTCAATGTTTTTTTTTTTTTTTGGTAACAATTTAGTCCAAAAAGTACTTATATATTTTCTATTAATTCTAGTGTTTTGATTTCGGATTGGACATGAGTATAACGATTTCGATCTTGGTGTGCTTGCTCTCCTTCTTGGGATGGTAGAATCTGCGATCGTTTCTGTCCACACGTAACAGGGGTTCGAAATACCAACCGTATCTGATGAGACAAAAATGTATGCATAAGTTGTCTTTATCCCGTGTTATTACAAAAAAGTTAAATACGTATTGAATACTTACTTTATAAAAGTTTGGATACTTACGTAGTAAATGCACCGCGCTCGCCGAACGTTCTACATCTTCTATCTCTGTTTGGTTAGGTTAGGTTACACTTGCGATAAAGGATAAGCGTCGTCAAGCGCGGTGCATTTAATACGTAAGTATCCAAGATTTTTTAAAGCAAGTATTCAATACATATTTAACTTTTTTGTAATAACACCCTATATGTTTTAGTGTTTAACTTAAAGACTATTCATTTATTGAATTTGCAATTCAACTACTTTCCTATGAAACCATAAGTCTATTAATTTTCTGGTCACTTTAAAAATGAACCAAATTATTCGAAAATGGAATTGACATACAATTAAAAAAAAACGATCAACTATTTAAAAAAGGTTAGTTACACTTGATTCTCAGTGGCCGGTGATGGGTATTTGCTATGGGGGCCCTTGGCTCTAGTCTGAGCGACATTGTAATGGTAGTCATCTACTTTCTTCGTCTGCTCCTCAGACTCGGCCTTCAGTTGGTCGTGAGCTGCGTAGAACTTACCAGTTACCGGTATAGCTGTATGTAAATTGTTCAAATGAATTTACTGAATAAAGTAATAATTAATTAATAATAACGGTTATGAAGGGTGCTTTAAAACGGCAGTTCGTATCGTATCGTATAGTTATCGAAGTTTTGGCAAAATATTATAGTGAAAGATTAATATAGAAGTATGATCAAATGAGATTTTTGAATAAAGCGATAAATAATTAATTAATAATGAAGTCTTTGAAGGGTGCTTTAAAAACGCCAGTTCGTATACTACAATGTTACCGAGGTTTTGGCAAAATATTATCCTGATATATTATTATAAAGGTAGATATTTCATTAAATAATAACTAGCTTTTGCCCGAGGCTTCGCTCGTGTTTTTTGTTTTTTATCATAGGAGGCAAACGAACAGGTGGGTCACCTGATCTTAAGTGACCATCACCGTCCATAGACACTTGCAACACCAGATGAGTCGGAAGTGCGTTGCCAGCCTATTTTTGGAGGAAGGGGGAGTCGGGAAGAAGGGAGGGGGAGGGGAGTTGGGCTATCCGGCGCTCTCACTGACCGAACGAAATGCAACAATGCAAGCACTGTTACTTCACGTCGGTTTTCTGTGAAAGGGTGGTGAGGGTGGGTAATGTAGATTTGGTATATCCCTCGGGGACAATACTTTTTCCGGAAGAAAGGTACCCTATGCACTTTTTTGTACTCCTTACAGCGTGTATGCAAAATTTCGTGATTATCGATTGAATAGTCAAGATGTGAGAGAGTAACAAACTCACATTCACACTTATAACATTAGATAGGTGTATTACAAATGTCTGTAGATATTGAACCTACATAGCCTTATTAGGTTCTAACATTTAACGACAACCTCATCTGGTTTAAGATGGTAAACATGCTAGGACCTAGAGTGACTGATTTTCAAGTACAGCTGCTGGAACACACCAACAAGTGTTTTGTGGTAGATTTTCTATTTGAGGGTCGTAGCTAACCAAGCGTACTTTGAAAAAACCCTACCGCCAAGCTACAGTGTCATCACAATGCTTTCTTTAAAAAAAAAGAAAGTTTCCACTCAATTGCAAGGATTCGAACCTACGCCGATCGATGCGGTGTCCGAATATGCAATCAACTGCATCATCGCTTCAAACTTTAATAAAAACGGGATATGTATATATGAGCATATCTACAATAAAGAATTAGAAGGTATACAATAAGAATGCTGTCGATGAAGGGTTAAGACGATACATTTGTGAGGATTAAATAAAAATAAAGTATTTATAATAACATAAGGAAACAGTAGGCGAAACTAGCACGGTGCGGCGCACACTGGGCTGAAAAACAACTTTCACAAACATAGCAATTTTTATTTTAAGAAAGTAGAGCGCATGTTTTGTACCTTATTCACTTTAGGCACTAAAACTAGTTTAAGACACAAACAAATTAAAAATACATATGGAATTTATAAAAAAAAACGCTGTTTTTAACCCTAATGTGGAGTACCCAAAAAATATCAAATAATTAGTACTATAACAGTTTGAAAAGATATTACGGTTTTTTTTGTGGTTCCAGAGATAACCTGATGGCTCATACAATTATTCATAACTAAAATATGACTTGTTAGATTTCGAGCCATATTAACTCAAGTATATATAATAATAGTACACTGACATTAGACTCTCGAAAACCATAAGGGTTTAAGTTTCATACAAACGAATGTAAACCATATGATGTAATGGTAAATTAAAAAAAACTATCATATTTATTACAAAACTAGCGGGCCCGGCAGACGTTGTCCCGCCCTGACTATAAATAAATCCTTGGCAAATTATATACTAAAACCTTCCTCATGAATCACTCTATCTACTGGTGAAAACCGCAAGAAAATCCGTCCAGTAGTTTTTGAGTTTATCGCGAACAGACAGACAGACAGACGCGGTAGGAGACTTTGTTTTATACTATGTAATGATTTGAAAAACACTAACAATACCAAATTATGCCATGTAAAATTATAATTAAAAAATAGCTAGATATCTAAAAACATTAATCCGCCATTTTGAAATCTGGGTCTTAAAAATCAGCCCAGGGCTTAAGCAAAAAACAAAACTTAAAAATAAAAATGTCTAAATCTATGAAAGTCGATTTGCAGCCCAATGTGCAGTGGTTACGTGGACAGATGAAATAAGCTATTGATAATACATAAGGCACTAACATCCAAAGTTAGGTCTGTATATCTTGTAGTTCCTGAAGTGTTTGACTTCCCTCCATATGATCTCGTTGAGCATGTGTATGTCGATGGCCATACGCGTACCGAACGTACATTTCGCATCGATGGCCATTGTTCACTATATGACATTTTTAATAATGAATTACGATTATTTTAATATTTACTTACCTAAAACGTTGCATTACTAAATATAACAAAACAAAGTCCTCTGCCACGTCTGTCTGTCTGTTCGCGATATATCCAAAAACTACTAAACGTATTTTCATGCGCTTTTCACCAGTAAATAAAGTGATTGATGGAGAAGGTTTATGTACATTGTCAAGTTTTTTTTATTATTAGGGCCATCCGCCGGGCCTGCTAGTTTATTATATGAGTCTAAGGAATAGCGTAGCAATTTTAGTTGAATCCTAAATCAGGCGAACTATTTTGTGGTGGCTTTACTGGATTTCATATTTGGCTTTAGTTATCGAGCTGACTACGCTACTGGCCTGACGGGTCTTTACAGCTTCATCGGAATAGTACTGCGAGCCCTTAAGGCACTTAGCCGCTTGACAACAAGCTCAAGGGTGCAAAAGTAGCCGAACGTTGCCTTGGGTGCAACAACATGAATTTATCTAAGCTAAATTAAGCTAGCTATTCATACATATAAGAGTTCGTGAGACACACATGTTTACCGGCGTGTGTGTGTCATGAATTTAAATGTATATTTCGTATCTGACAACTAGGCTAATCCTTTTTTTTTATTAACATGGGGAAATCCTTTTGGATACCCACGCTCCCGGGAGAGATGTTGGTTTATGTTCGACTCTGATGAATTAAAACCCTACGGTGTGCCCTCTACTACCGTAATGGAGTAACACGGACTCCTACCAGCTAGCGCCATGTCGCCCCGGCAGCCGGCCCAGCCTAATTGTGGGCCTCCCGCACTAGAGAGAGAGACAGCCTGGTTACAACCAGACTGTCTCCCAGACGGCCGAACCAGTGCAATGTAGAGGCGAGTCCCCCGGCCCATCTCCCTTTGGTCCGGCTTAAAACTAGGCTACTAATCTAAGCTAACCCAGTTTGTAAATAAGGGGAAGGAAAATAAAATCCTTCCACCATATGTGTATCTACCTGTGTGTATGTTTGGAGAGTTAGTTAGAGTTAGAGCTTACTTGATTTTTTTTAAATTGAGATCACGATAAACCGCTTGCTATAGACCAGTCTTTAATAATAAAAGTTTCTGTCCTTCATTTACGTCTGAACTGTTTATAATATACTAGCTCATGCTCTCTTTGTTTATGACTCGATATAAAACAATGTATTTTACGTACAGAGGAAAAAAGACAGAAGTATCACACCCCTTGCTCACATTTTTCCACGACAAGAAAACATATTGCTGATCGCACAGTGCTTATAAAATTGTAGTTTCTTAAAACTTGCATAACTATGAAATTCTATGAAGCTATTATGATAGTTTTTTAAACAAGGATCAAGGTCTATGAATTAAAACTAAAAAAAATATCGAAATTTATCCAGTACATTTTAGTACTCCGCGCACAAGCGGAATCTTCTAGTATTTTGTTTATATAGATAAAAATATGTATTATATAGTACCTCGGTTTCTGTTCTTTATCCAATGAATTTGTAAAAATAAATATAATTTTGCGATTTTATGAAATGTCAAAAAGACGTTAAAAATATTTTTAATAAGTTTCCCTAGGGTTGTGATTATAGATATGTTTAAATCGATTATATTTATAGAGAATCGATTTTTACAGACTCAATTTTTTGAACACAACCTTTTAATTATCGATATTTTTAATGCTTAGTACATTATAAATGAAAGCGCAATCCCTTGTGGCCGCAATCAACGGGTGCAGATATTAATTTATATAGGCTGGTTAACTTGGTTAGCTAGGCGCTGCCACCAAATTAGTCTTAGATGGCGGATAGATTAGCACCGGCGGCATCGTACCGGTTAGGTGACCTTTCTGGTTATTATACATCGACATTTGAAACACACGCCTATTTACACTTACTAAGTAAAATATATAGCAGACTTATTAATTTAAAAAAAATGGTAGGACAACGATCGGAATTCGACCAGGAAACATATTTTTTTTAAGTTTCAATATTATTGCAGTTCTTTTACACAAATTACGCAAACAAAAAGTGTACAAATATTCTAGGTTAATAGACGTAAAGGTCGTGAAGTATGACGAATAGAGACTTCTTCTATTTCATTTTTGGCAACCAGTCTTCTAGTAGACTATTACTGCCATTGTCAAGTGAGTATCGATATTACAAGTTTCTTGATATAATTTCAATGAATGCCATTGTCGAGTAGTTAATAGTATTACAAGTTCTTCTTTTATTCAATTTTCGGCAACCAGTCTTCTAGTAGACTATTACCGCCATTGTCAAGTGAGTATCAATATTACAAGTTTCTTGATATAATTTCAATGAATGCCATTGTCGAGTAGTTAATAGTATTACAATTTCATCTTTTATTCCATTTTCGGCAACCAGTATTCTAGTAGACTATTACCGCCATTGTCAAGTGAGTATCGATATTACAAGTTTCTTGATATAATTTCAATGAATGCCATTGTCGAGTAGTTAATAGTATTTCAAGTTCTT
This sequence comes from Antheraea yamamai, assembly GCA_036509395.1. Classification (NCBI taxonomy): domain Eukaryota; kingdom Metazoa; phylum Arthropoda; class Insecta; order Lepidoptera; family Saturniidae; genus Antheraea; species Antheraea yamamai. The sequence goes on along the minus strand of AP028443.1, from coordinate 8,203,540 downwards.
CATCTATTCCATTTTGGCAACCAGTCTTCTAGTAGACTATTACTGCCATTGTCAAGTGAGTATCGATATTACAAGTTTCTTGATATAATTTCAATGAACTAACAAGGTGGTGGCCATCTTGTTAGAACTTTCCTGGGAGTTTTTGTGGCAAGTCAAAATCCATGCTCCGTGGTATTATTTCCGATCCACGTCACATGTGCAAAATAACCAAACTATATTACGTAAAGCATCACCAACATCACACAATATAGAGCCAAATTACACAAGATTATGGATAAAATATAAAGACATGGCATTCCAAGATCCCGCCAAAAACTCCCGAATAGAGACGAATAGAGACTTATAAAAAATACTTGGTTTGAGTAAATTTTATTCATAACACTGATAAGATAAGATTGTCAATGGCTATTCAACAAAGTCGAGGCAGTCATAAGAACTGCCAACATACCTACGTGAACTCAAAACAATGCAATAACTGTGTTCTTTTTTGGATTTTTAAATCATTTATAGTCTGAATTATTGAAATTTGTAAATTGAAATTATTACCATCAGTCGGGTTTTCAAATCTATTGAAACTCCGAAAATTAATAATATACATTTTTATATAATTTATTATGAATTAATGAAACATATGATGGGAAGCACAAACTCATTACAAAATATCAATATTACATGTACACAGGCCGCTATACTAATTTGACGCAAGACTAATACCACAGTATAAATATATGAGACAGTACGGAAATTACTTAAGTCCGGTGAAGCTGTAAAGACCTTGCCAGGTCAATAGCATAGTCAGTTCGAAAAAAAAAAAAAAAAAGGAAATTACTTACAAACGCACGAAAACGGCACACTCAACAAACAGGCGCATCGACGAGAGGTTTTAAAAGGTACCTTATGGACAGCACCGCGAAAACCGCTTAGGGGTCTCGTCGATGCGCACGTTTGTTGAGTGTGCCGGTACGAGCGTTTATAGGTAGTTTCCATACTATCTCTTATATTTATAGTGTGCTAATACGTTTCGAGCATGTCGAGGTCATCGGTGACGCGAACGCATAAGTTTTTTCCTTATTAAAAATTTCTCAAAGTGGCTAAAGAATTTCTCACTTCACAAAAAGAAATAAAAGCGGTTATTAACGAAGGAGAAAAAGGCATTAAACTATTTTATCTTCACCTATTTTGATATTGTCGTTTTGATTGTAATATCGGTTTAAGTATTTTTCGATTAAAGTTCTTTTTAATGTAATTTATAAAATACTGTAATACCTTTTAAAACAATATATAGTAGACTAAATACTCGGATATTTGTGTTGCAAATTAACTTACATTTTTTAATGGCGTCTCGTAAATACGATTTTGCCAGTGTCAAGTTAGTCATGGAAGTTCACTTAAGGTAGTAATAAAAATTTATGTAATTTTGTCTATACAAATTAGGGTATCGAACCACATAAAGACAAACAACAAACGTACATACACTATACCTTAGATAAAAATATTTATATAAGAGTTAGTGTTAGTTATTATTATATGTTAAAGTTTAATATTGTTAATAATTATTCTGTGTTATTGTTACCTTCTGGTATAAGGTTTTGTGATGCCACCCTTAAGTTGCAAATCTGTCACCAAGCGCTAATAAGAGTGTTCCGGCAGCTGCACTTGAGAACCAGTCCCATCTAAATTTAGTGTGTCTAGATCTTAGATTACATCGTCATTTAATATCAATTGAGATTGTGGTCAAACACTAATAAAAAAAAGTGTGTGTGTACACGCGTTAGAAGTTATACTTCTTTGGCGTAACAAGATAAAAATCTTTTCAAAAATTTTATCTTTCGCCTTATTCTACGTTTGTAGAATAAACGACACTAAAAATAGAAAAAAGGTATTTAATACATTGAAAGTTTTAATACAAAGAAATACAAACAACAAATACAAAGAAACAAAATGTTGACTATAGCTAACTTCAGGGTGTCGGTTATTCATGACGGTGCGCGCGCGCATCGTAATAACTTCAGGGTGTCGGTTTTTCGTCATAGTGTGCGCGCGCATCGTAAAAATTTACTGTCATCATTTTTCCCTAACGCGCCAAAAGAAGTATAACTTCAAAAGGTTTATCTAAAAATGAATTGAAGAAAAGCTTTAATACTTTATATATAATTCCTTATACATTTTGATATTAATCCTCTATCAATCATCAAAATACTTTATGAAAATACCAATACAGTAAAAAAATCTAATAAATGGTTAGACCTCTCGATAGAGATCCCTGAACTGAATTTAAAAACTTGATCGTCTCGGCTATATAGCTCATTCTTCGTGCAATGAAGACGCGCGTGAAGCACCTTCGGTCTATACTATGCTCATAAGCGGAGAGATTAGCACATTTTAACATAAAGTAAAACGACATCGAGTTATTTATTATTTCAATTGTAGTTGAGTCTGCTAAATAGCATCTTGAATCATTACATATTATAAAACGAGCTCATCTGCCACGTCTGTCTGTCTGTCTGTTCGCGATAAACTCAGAAACCACTGAACGGATTTTCATGCAGTTTTCACCAGTAGATAAAGCGATTCATGAAGCAGATTTTGGTATATGATTTATCAAGGTTTTTTTTTATTATCAGGCCGGATCACCTTCCGCCGGGCCCGTTAGTAATATGATAAATGTAAATGTAATTTTGTTTGTTTGCTACGCTTTTACGCCTTAACTATTCGATTGATCATAATAAAATTTTACAGTCACGTTGTTAAGAAGACAGAAAAAGACATAGGGTACTTTGAAAAGTAGTAGTTCAGTAGAACTAAACCCAGGGCGAAAGTACTGTTCCCGAGAGATATGTCAAATCTATATTAACGCGAGCAGAACTGCGACAAAAGGCTAGTAGTCTATGAATAATACATGTTTATAGTATTATTATAAAGAGAAAAGGTTTGATTTATGTCCGTAAAGTATAAACACAAGAAATACTTAACCCATTTTATAGAATCAAAGCTACATTATGAGCGAGAAACATTTCCTATATTTAAAAAATACTCTATATATATAACGGTAAAAATAGAAAATTTCAGTGAATTATCTTGAATCTTGATCAACTGATTTTCTTTTTTTCGTAGTAGAAGTAACTTTTCTTTAAGTAGTAGTTATAGACGAGCTTTAGTGTTACTTATTTATATTTATCAATAAAAAATCCGGTAATAGTTCCTTATTTTACACACTATTAACCACAATATATGCATTCCAATAAGTACACACGTACAGCGGACGTAATAGAATGAAAACAAGTCGAGACAGTCATAAGAACTAACGACAGAAGTAAAACTCAAATCAATGGAAAAGAGTTGAATTTTTAAATTAACTATAGTTTGAATTATTTGAATTGTATAATTGGCAAATTGAAATTAGTAACATTAGTTTGGTTTCACATCTATTGATACTCTTAGCAATAATTATATACATTTTTATTCAGTTTATAAATTAAACATTTTTAGGATGAGCTGTAAAATATCAATATTACATGCTATACTACGCGTCGCTAGTCTGGATCAAGCGTATTACGTCACGAGCATGTCGAGGTCATCAGTGACGCGAACCCATAAGCTTTTTCTCTAGCAAAAATAGCTTAACGCGGCTGAAGAAATGTTTTATTTTAAAAATGTACAATATTTGTACAAGTGTAGTCCGGTGAAGCTGTAAAGACCTTGCCAGGTCAATAGCAAACCAAAATAAATATGGTGGAAATTCGATCACTTGATTACACGATACAAGTTTTCATAATTTCACACAATAATATTATAAGTAAAACGGCGTTTTACTTATAACATGCTGAACCCGCGACTTCGTCCTCGTGGAATAGTTACTTTGGGTTTACAGTAACACGAAGCGGAAGCTCTCAAGAGGAAAAAAAAAACGATTTTGTAACAGTTTTCATTGGCACGATCCTGTTCCGGTCTTAGCGTGGTAGTATATAGCCTATAGCCTTCCTCGATAAATGAGCTATCTAACACTGAAAGAATTTTCCAAATCGGACCAGTAGTTCCCGAGATTAGCGCGTTCAACCAAACAAACAACCAAACCCTCCAGCTTTATAATATATCAGTATATTGGTATAGATATCATTGATTTCACAAGCAGAGCGAGTAGCGTATTCCCGCTCCGCCTGTCACTATGATATAATTACAAAGAAAATTCCAATCGTCTATACCGTCTCCGTGGATATTGCGGGCATCCGCGAAATCGACACCCGCCGAGACAACTATTTCATAAGACGTATAATTGGAATAGCCGCGAAATGCTCTACGACCCACACCATCGCCTCCCTCAAGGTGCGGAATTCATTGTGCGCTGCGCTTGATTGTGATGCGAATTCTTTTTACGCTTGAAAATTCTAATAACTTTAATACTATTGGATGTGATGATTTTGCTTTTTCTATTGTGTTTATTTTACGCCTTGACTAATTACCATCATCTATTAAACTAATCATCATGTAATATTGGGTACACGAGGAGTACAGAACGGGACAAAAGGGTACTTTTAATCCAGAAAGAAGTAGTACTCTTCTCGACGGATAGATCAAATGTACATGAGCGGAAGCAAATCCGCTAGTAAAAGCTAGTACTCTATAAAGTTCTCTTTCGGTTACTAATAGTCTTGTAAATGCTGATTCCAAGTTTAACCTGGACGAACAACTGGCCTTTCAATTTCATTTATATTTAAAACACTTAGGCTATGTGAACTGCTATGTGAAGTGATTATTTTTTTTCTAACTATCTACTCTATTGGCCTGGTAAAGCCTTAACAGCTTCACCGGACTACTAAGGCGAGCGCTTAAGGCATTCAGCCGATTTAATTTTGACAACTAGCTCAAGGATGCACGGCACACCTCGGCTTGGGCTGTTGCCTACTTTATGCAATTCGCGACCCAACTGAGTTAATCTAAACTAAGCTACATATTCATACGTATATAAGTTAGTGAGATATATATGTGTACCAAGCATATATACCTCAATAGCTCTTATATGTACTTCGTGTCGGATAATTTCTTTTGTCTGAACTAATTCAGTTCGATAAGGGAAAAAATAAAACCCTTCCACTTCCATGTGTAAGCACGTGTACGTGCACGTGTATGGAGGTGATATGTGTAGTGTTGTTGCAGTGCTGAAACATTTTGTGTCACTGTATTCGCGTGAACAGCGTACTCAAGGGCTCCACGCCAAGGAAACGGACCTAGGCTCGAGCTGCTGCCGAGGGGGGCTTAGTCTGGCGTGCGGGAGCTAAATTTACCCCCACACCACGGCGGCATGATTTGTGGGTACGCGGGCGTGGGTGTGCACACGCTCTGTTTGATAAGACATGCTGGTACTGATCGTTCGCTGCCGTTATATCATCGGGAGGATCGGTAATATGTGAAGTGAACGTTGCTTTTGTTTAAAGATATATTTTTGAAGATAAAAATATGTATATAAAAACCAATTACTTAAACAATAAACATTAAAAGCCTTTGTTTAAGAAACATTTTATAATATTCTCTTGTGTAATAATTATTATTAGTGTAAAACGATTAAAACAAACAATTTAGTTAAAGCACCACTTTGGTCTTGATGTCGAACATTAATTTTGGCCCAGTCTATTGTCTTTGTTAATAGGATGTTGAAAAACAAAATCGTTGAAATTGTCGCGACGAAGAAGAGATTTATAAGCTTTATAATCATTTTTAATCTCTGCTATAGATATCTATTGAAATAGTTTAATAATAAGAGCTTTTATAGAGTAATAATGATTTTATATTACTTTTAATGGTTTGGAGCGATGATTAATTAGTAAGTATTAATTTGCTTGTCATCACGTTTTAAACTAATAAAGAAAAATATTGTAGGTATCTATAGCATGTTAATAGGGTATTTTAAAGTTATAGCTTGATTATCTAGTCCATCTTCAGATTCAATATAATTGTTTGCTGCTTTGATGCGTATAGTTCATCAAAATCTTAGAGTTAAGTAAGATTCTTCACACGGTTTTTTTTCATTGCGCGTAATTGTAACATGTTAATGACTACGTCCGGTACCGCTACGACACACCCGAGATGCGAGACTACAACGCCACCGGAACGTTACCAGCGCCACCATATTAGAGATATATCGGGGGAGCCACTATTGACCTGCGATACCGCGCTATTGACTATATCGGGGGTGTTACTAATGACCTCAAACGCTATTGGTTGAAGTTATCGGCTGTTCATTATCCACCCCGGTGTGAGACATCAAAGGTTAGAGTTCGGCATATAAAGGGCCAGATGTCGTTGATCTACACGCACTCCTATGTGGAAGTTGTTGTAAGGCGAAGTTCTGATCGGATAAATAGTCAGTGTCTATAGAGTGTTATTGGTTTCCCTGACCGACCGGCTGACTATACGTATTTTAGTATCAAATATATTGTTCCATCTTAGAACATTTACGCTCCGTGGTGTTATTTGTAATCCACTTCACTTGTGCACAATAACCGAGTTATGTTACGTAAAATACACTAAATATTACAAAATTTAGATTCAAGTAACACAAGATTATATATTACTAGCGGGCCCGGCTGACGTTGTCCCGCCCTGATTACCCCCCCGCAACCCCCCTTGTGGGTGGAATTTCGTAATCTCCGTTCTTAGCTGACCTCTACTCGGCGAAAGGAATATTCCTACTATATTTCAAGTCGCTACGCCTTATGGTTCCAGAGATATCCCGATGAGTCAATATATAGGTGGGAATCTCTTATATATATACTAGCAGGCCCGGCTGACGTTGTCCCGCCCTGATTACCCCCCCGCAACCCCCCTTGTGGGTGGAATTTCGTAAAATCCGTTCTTAGCTGACCTCTACTCGGCGAAAGGAATATTCCTACCATATTTCAAGTCGCTACGCCTTATGGTTCCAGAGATATCGTGATGAGTCAATATATAGGTGGGAATCTCTTATATATATATATATATATATATAGAATAGATATGAATAAAAAATAATATCTACTACATGACAGAAGAGTTACTGGCGAAATCTTAGAATGTCATGTTTTTTTATATTTTGTTCATAAACATGTGTTATATGACTATATATTTTGTAATATTGGTGATCTTTTACATAAAATAATTTCAATTATGAATTATTTTTTATTTTGTATTTATATTTATAGCTAGCAGTGCCCGCGAACTCCGTGCCGCCTTAAGTATATTAAAATATACGTTTTTTTCCTTCCCCTGACAATAACAAACACAACAAAAAAAAATTTAGCGAAATCGGTTCTGCTGTTTTCGAGTTTTGCGCTTAGCAACACATTCAGCGATTCATTTTTATATATAAAGATTAATTATATTTTGAACAATAATATTGTTCAAAAATAAAATCGATGAGAAATAATATCACGGTGTACGGATTCTGAGATGCCATAAAACTTCCTGGAAAGTTCTAACAAGAGAGCCAGCATCTTCTTAGAACATTGAAATGATCGAACGAAACATGTATTACCTACTCGGCAATTGCAGTAAAATATGTAGTTGAAGATTGGTTACCAAAAATAAAACTAATTAAATACATGACAGACTAATTAATATCTCGCCAAAAACTCCAGATACAGTTTATTGCTAGTTCTTCTCAATGACACAGATTGATTTCCAAACCAGCGGTAGTTTTGACGTTCATAAGCGCCTTCCCAGGGCCTAATTGATTTTTTTTGACGTGAATACGTCTTTAAATTTGCTACCATACACAGGGGCAATCCAAAAAAACCTAATGATAACAAAATCGGGGGATACAGTTAGGCAATGTAGTTTCGAATCTATTCTCTACATTCAAAATTATACCACTGGATAGCTAAAGGATTAAAGAATTTATTACGCTAAATGAGGACTGTAATACAACTCACACGGCGTGGGAGGAAGCGCCAGAATTTTGAGGTCTTTCTGTTGCGTTTTGATATTTTAATTTAGTATAATTTTCGACTCGGTGAAGCTACGACGTTTGTTCAAGTTTCCATCTACAGCTCTTGTCAAAGTCTATCGATTATATATAAAACTTTAGTGTAAAATCATGACTGTGTATATAATAAGCGGATAAAATAAAAATAAAATATAAAAAAATATATAATGTCGGCCTATACGCGTCGAAAAGCCAAGTCCAAATACAGAAATCGTATTGGGTTGGAAAGAGTACCTCAAAACCAATCGAATGATACCAATAAAACACCATATGACCGAGTCAAGCAGTGTCGGCAATGTAAAAAATGGAACGCGGCCGAGCGGATCACACAGACCTTTAATTAATAAAGTTATAACACAGTGATTATTTGTTTAGTTGATTTATTTCCTGAACCCGTTAAATGGAAAAGTTGCCAATATAAACAAAACATGGAAATTCGGAAGACTTCTTATGATTATGACATACATAAATAATAATAATTTATATAGAAAATATCGCCCGTTACGAGACGTATTCACGTACAACAAACGGCCGTGTCCATGACACAGCCACACCCCATTTTTTCGTGTTAGCTCGGCAAAGTTACTGTACTGTGCCTGATGGTAAACACAGTACAATCCAAAAACAATGGCGATCACCGAGAGACATACTATTCATCGCCGGTCGCCGCTGATTACAAAGCATTAGCCGGCCTGCGTAAGTATCTCTTTACGTTGTGCTTGAAGGACCCAATGTCATAGGATAGAGGAAACACACTGGCCGGGAGATTGTTCCACAGCTTCACGGTACGGCAAAGATAAGACGTTGCGAACTTTTTAGTTCTTGCCTAGATAGGATTTACCGGAATAAAGTATTTTTGATTTTTAAAGCTGACGTTTATTATAGAATGTGATTCTGCGTCATTAACATTAACCTATCATCACTTCAAAATCATAATTAGTTTTTAGCGTTTTTAACAAAGGTTTCATACCAAGGGGGTTAAGTTAAATTATCATAACACCCTTTCCTCGGTTCAATGACTTTGTTGAAGATAAAGAATTAAAATCTGCTGTCCCAGTGCACATTAATCGTCGAGTAACGCGCGTATGAAATTTTACGTGCTGAGAGTCATAATTAGCCTAATATTTCACGCTTATCTTCTATGTCTAGCACTTCCAGCGACAAGCACATGGCGTCGTGTAGCTATCGCGTGGCCAACCGCGCGGCACCGTGTGTTAGTCGGCTTAAATTCTATGGGTAAATACCACCCTGATTTTTACAATAATTTCAAACGAGTGTCTTAGCTTCAGTAGCAAGTACTCTTCTAGTTTTAGCGTGTTTACCATATTAGACCAAAATTAATTAACATCGTATATCCCTCTCTATACCTTTAATACTAGAGTCTGTCCGCGACTTCGTCCGCGTGGAATAGTTACTTTGGGCTAACGCTAACACGCAGCGGAAGCTTTCAAATGGAAAAAGAAAACCCGACATTGAAACATTCTTCATTGATGCTCCACTCCTATTGGGCTTAGCGTGGCCTACCTCGATAAATGAGCTATCTAACACTGAAATATTTTTTCAAATCGGACCACTAGTTCCTGAGATTAATGCGTTCAACCTAACAAACAAACCCTCCAGCTTTTAATATTAATAAAGATATATTTTTTGTACATTAGGAATATATTATCTCGTTCTCTCACAGCCTAAAACTTATGTATTCATTTATAGCTATCTCTTTTTCGTTTCATTAATTAAATCCTGTTTGTATTCTCCAATAAAATATAGCGACGTAATCGTTCAAATAGCAAACAATGAAAATCTATCGTAAAATTCGCACAATAATACTTCACGATTGAACAAACACTTCGATTTTAATTGGCTTATGGTTTTACGTGGTTAACAATGATGTGTTTCAAGTATTAACTTCACTTACATTAATTACTACATCTTTGAAAACGAATAAATATAACGTCTATAATATCGGCCTGTGAATTTTCCATAACAAGATAGAAAGAATATTTGATCTGTGTAACCAGTAAACACAAACACAATTAAACTCACAAAAGAGTTTTTTGTGGGATTTTGGTCTGTCATGTAATGGATTTTATATTTTATTCATAATTTTATGTTACTTGACTCTATAGTGTGTAAAATTGATGGTGTCTTATGTAATATAGTTTGGTTATTGTGCATAAGTGAATCGAATGGAAAATAATACCACGGACCATGAATTCTGAGATGCCACAAAAACTCCATGGAAAGTTCTAACAAGATGGCCACCATCTTGTTAGTTCATTGAAATTATATCAAGAAACTTGTAATATCGATACTCACTTGACAATGGCAGTAATAGTCTACTAGAAGACTGGTTGCCAAAAATGGAATGGAAGAAAAACTTGTAATACTATTAACTACTCGACAATGGCAGTAATAATCTAAAAGATTGGTTGCCAAAAATAAAGTTAAAAAAAAAACTCACAAAAGTACAGGCACTTACTATACAGGCTGAATGTTTAGACAGTAGCAATATTTATGGAGGATACTCAGCACTCGATTCTCGTCCTAAATCAATTAAAACAATAGATGCTTAATATTTAAATTAATTATCTAGAAAAATACAAAAATTATACACAATCCTCTACGCGTCTATGTTAAAACACAATGTCAATGACCGTCGGGTGATTTCAGTTTCACTTGAAAGGCAACGTGAGAACGTCAGGAACAAAACAAAAGGGTTTATTGTCCGTTTTGTTATCGAAAGTTATTAACTCAGGATCGCCCATTGTAGCTTTGGACACCGGTCATTGTACCTAGATTGTGTTTATATTTTTGAAAGTAATAGAACAAATTTTAACTTAGGTTTTCTTGATTGTTTATTAGAATTTGTTTTGATATTATTATTTTATATGTTTAATGTGACCCTAAAATACTGCGAGCCTTTAAACTTTCATCTGGTATACAGGTATAATATAGAAACGTTACCGAAATAGATATCGCATTCAAAACTGTAAGAGATCCAGTTGTGCATGCTCTACAACAAATTACTATAGCCCTGATTTTCTATACATATAATAAGAATGTAAATCTAACGTGTCTGTAATTGTAAGATTTTTGTAAAAAAAAACGTTGCAGGTGTTTAGGAATAAGTAATAAAATACATTTCAATCATTTCTATAAATGTCTGTCTGTCGTTTGTATGAATACGCGAATAGGCATCACTGCTAAAGTACTGCGTTCATAATAAAACCTTTTCAAGAAAATCCTAAAGCATATCTTCCAGTAACATCTAGTAAGCAATAATGGTGGTCTCATAAAACCCTAATCAACACAACGTCTGACTACATGTACTACAAAGTTACGTATACATGAAATAGGTTTCGTTGCACTTAAAGCAGTCCTTTAGTGGTATCCGCCGCAAAATACGAACCCATACCAAACGCTGCGCGTTGTAAAAGACGCCCGCGACATATTTTTACCGACCCTCCCGATGAAATAACGGCAGTGAACGATCAGTACCAGCCTGTCTCTCCAAACAGAGCGTGCTCACGCCCACGCCCGCGTAACCACAGATCACGCCGCCGTGGTCTAGGGATAAATTTCGCTCCCGCACACCAGACTAGGCCCCCTTCGGCAGCTGCTCAAGCTTAGGTCCGTTCCCTCGGCGTGGAGCCCTTGAGTACGCAGCTCGCGCGATACAGTGACACAAAATCTTACATCACTGCGACAACATTACACATATTACCTCCACACACGTGCACGCATACACGCTTACACATGCAAGTGTAAGGGTCTTATCTTTGTTCCCTTATCAAACTGAAATAGTTTAGAATATTATCCGATACGAAATATATATAAGAGTTGTTGAGGTATGTGTGCTTGGTACACATATATGTTTCAACAACTCATATATGTATGAATAGTTAGCTTAGCTTAGGTTACCTCACATAGGTCGCGAATTGGATGTATCAGGCAACAGCCAAAGCCGAGGTGTGCCGCGCACCCTTGAGCTAGTTGTCAAAATAAAATCGGCTGATTGCCTTAAGCGCTCGCCTTAGTAGTTCGGTGAAGCTGTTAAGACCTTGCTTGGTCAATAGCGTAGTCAGTTCGAAGAAAAAAAAAAGTTGCACTTAAAGTCCATGTATGTATTAATTATTACAATTATTTACCATGATAATTAAATATTTGAATTGTCTAGTGCTGTACAGAATCAATTTTTAATCTGCTAATGTGTGGTAATCTGCTATCGTTTTTTCCATATATTTTTTTTTTCATGTGAGGCAAACGATCAGGTGGGCCACCTGATGTTAAGTGATCGCCACCGTCCATAGACACCAACAACACCAAGGGAGTCGCTAGTGCGTTACCAGCCTGTCTTTGGGAGAAAGGGAGGGAAGGGGGAGAGGAAAGGGAAGAGGAGGGGAGGTGGTCCTCTGGCGCTCTCACTGACCGAACGAAACGCAACAATGCAAGCACTGTTACTTCACGTCGGTTTTCTATGAGAGGGTGGTACTACCCCGGGCGAGCCGACCCATTCATGCTGAAACCAATAATAACTTCAGCGTAGCTCTACCACCTACTAAATACAAGACTACATATATACATTCTATGCGTTTCAAGTATGAAAATAAATGTTAAATCGCCATCTTGCTTAGCGATAAATGGCTGCTGGTTGTTAATAGTACCTACTGTTAAACTTATGTGACTCTCATCACATACATAGAATCAAGTAATTAGATATTTATGTAAATAGATTTTTTTTATACTTGCGTATCTAAATACGTCTTTTTATATTATTGTAATTTAGATCTCTGGTAAATATAAGAATAAATTTTCTATGTTTTTGTTGTCGGCAGTACGATATTAACAATTACTTGAGTGAAGTTTGCATGGACGCGATGATGTTCCTATCTGAAACGTAAAGTTACTAATAGGTACATGCCCAAAATGTCCGAATATTTGTGTTTAACCTTTGAAGTCTCTTAAAGTTTATATAGAATCTCAAGTAAATCAGAACAGAAAGTTTCTTAACCTATTATTAGCATTGGATTAGGTTAGCGTTGGTATGAAAGTGTTTTAAGGATTTTTCAATGTAAGGTGATTAATTGCCATACTAATCCATTACATATTAATGATTTCACACTTTGGTGTCACATTTTACGTTAGTTTTAAAATATTTAAGTGTTTTTTTTATTATCTTTGTCCTTAATAACAATCTAAAGACCAATCTCCAAAAACAACAGATCGATTTATAAAACACCCGTAATTTGTTTTTATATATATGTAGTACCTAATAACTCAGGTAACAATTGAAAATGTCTTTCATTCAAGATGTATTTTTTCTCTGAAATTCCGAACTCAATGTGGGATTCAAACACAGGTCTCTCGGGACGTTATTCCATATTCTAATTGCTAAATAGTAGGTCAAAATGTATCGTATTTTAAAGTTAGCTTCTGATGGACAAAAATCTGGTGATCTATGTAAAGTACTTAGTATATATTTTAAAATATGCAGGGACTCCTACGCCAAGTAATCCATCATCTCAGAATCTAACATTGTTATATACTAAAATCATTAAGAAAACTTCAAGCATAACTTATTAAAAGTTTTAGTAATCAATATGCTGCTTGTAATAATGGCTGAGAGTTTAATATCTATAATATACTCGAACACACAGATATGACTATCAGTGATTTGTTTGCAACAGTAAAATTTATGCTTTGTTCTTTAAATTATTTTCAATAATCAAGCTCCAAAGTACGAACGTCTATATCACTTTTAAACACTTCTGTCGACTATAATCGACATATCTTATATTAAAACTCCACGTAGAATATAATCAAAACATATCTGCTTCAAAATGGACGATGTTAATTTAAAAAAAGTATCGTTTATATGCGAAACTATTTTCTTTAACACAGTATTAATCCTTATACAATTGAATATGTTATTTAACTTGGGGATTTAATGGAGATCAAGATTTCCTTTTATACGTAACATTTCAATAAATATTTTAGAAGAGATCAGAGATTGAAAATGAGTTTTAAAATCAGTGCGAGTAACCGTCACACGCGATTGAAGAAAAACTTCTTTGGTGTTATAAGAGATGGCGATTATTTATTTAGAAGTTAAATATAAATACATAATATGAGAATTTAAAAAGGAATTTATTGATGATGTGACACTAGTAATATATACATTTGTTATCGTCGACCACTATACATTTTAAAATGATAATTGAATTACTATCATACTTCAAATATGATATACTTGGCTTATGATAACTGAAATGCGAAAAATAAATTATTTTCTATATTTTATTTACTTTGTAGCAAAGAGTTGCTAATAATATTTCCTGTGTTATTTAAGTTCCGAATTAGCTGATAGATGGCACTACAGATAATGAAGCTTTGAATTAATTTGTTATTTACTTACATTGAAACCAGATGGCAGCACGGTCGCGCGCCCTTATATACATAATTAATTATTTTGTATGATTTTTAATATTATTCAATATTCAATTTAATGTCTGTAAAAAAATCATAAATTTTTGATTGATTTGTTATAAAACTATTAGCGGTCGCTGCGGACGTTGTTCTGCTTTGATAATAAAAAAATAATCTAAAGTTCAACCGCAGTGCCACCCACCGGGTCCAATTGTGAATTGGATTCCATTCTCGGATCCACTGGAACACGCACACAAAATTTTATCAAAATCGGTCCAGCCGTTTAGGAGGAGTTCAGTGACATAAGAAATTTATATATAAAGATTTATTGACAAAATCAAAAATATTTAAAGACCGGATGGTACAGAAACGTGACGCCATATTGCCGTAACGAACTTCCGTTGCATTGTCGTCCAGTTACCTCTTAGTCGCGCCTAAAGAAGTTTTACTTCAAAAAAATGTTTATGTCCCTCGAACTATGAACCTTCTTTAGCTAGTAATAGCTAAAACTAATAATGAATACATTTCTACCATTTAGAATAACAAAGGGAATAAAAGAAATACAGACATTAATATCCACCTAATTAACACATATTTTGTCAAATCTCGACCGTTGGACGACCACTAGTTTATATAAATGTATGGAATGTCTCAGGCCATGAGTTTACGAGGTATTGACGTTAAAATGCCCCTTTGGCATTACCTAGTGCTGAAATGTCATGAGGATCAGGTCAACGATATTTTGATAAACAAGGTTCTTTAACGGCCAGTGTGGACGATAATGAGTTTCGGTTGACGTCTTGCCAGGGAAATATATTATATTAGCAGGCCCGGCGGACGTTGCCCCGCTCTGATAATAATAAAAACCTTGAGAAATTATATACCTAAACCTTCCTCATGAATCACTTTATCTACTGGTGAAAACCGCATGAGAATCCCTTTAGTAGTTTTTGAGTTTATCGCGAACAGACAGACGTGGCACAGGGCTTTGTTTTATAATAGGTAATGATGGTTATAAACAGGTGAAGTTTGTGAGTTTGAATGTTCGGGGTAATTTCCGGTACTACTGATTCGATTTCGAAAATTCTTTCTCTATTGGAAAGGTATATTATCCTTTAGTGCTATACACTAATTTTTTATCTTAGTAAATATATATCTTCAGTAATTTATCACTATAGATATAATTGAAGTTGACAAAAATTCTATAAAACGGCGTGCGCTACCTAAACGGTCTGAAATAAAAGAATAAAATCTATAGTAAAAATATTTATTACATTTAGCTTTACAAGAAAGGTCGCGACACCATATAATAAGTTTAATATCTCAGCCAAAAAAACAATGGTAAAAATGGATAATTTTTCGCGTTTGGTAATGTAATTGGATCCATTAATAACCGATTTGTCGCAGTCGAAGTTGCGCGGGTCAGCTAGTTTTTATATATATTGACGGATGAGAATCAATACCACTACCTCACATTTGACTATTTTGATATTTTACAAAATCGTCAGAATTACGAAGGGTTTTTATATTTTTTGTACCGATTCCTTTAGTTATCCCTATTCTTTTCCCTCGCAAAGCTAACTGTTATGAGATAAACATTCTCGATGTTATTACAAAAAAGTTAAATTCGTATTGAACCCTGGTTTTAAAAAGGTCTCATATTAAATGCACCGCGCTCGCCATCTTGTTCTTTTGTCTCGCTTTGGTTACGTTAGTTTAGACTTGTGAAAAAGGATAACACGAACTTGCCTCGGGCGAGCGCGGTGCATTTATTAGGAAACTTTTTTAAACCAAGTATTTAATACGTATTTAACTTTTTTGTAATAACACGGTACTTGTTTTTAGCTCTGTGTATGCAACTCCAGATAATGTACTAATATAGTACACAAATTAATAATATTTTATACGTCCTTCATTTATTAATTCGCTAAGTAATTAAGTTGTTCTCTCATCCAGAACGTAATACGCACGCATTCTCAAATCAGCACTGGAAGCGCGAAACCTGAAAGCTCCCTGTAGCCCCAACTTCAGTCTCTCGTCATTGTTTATAGGGTATGCACGCCTCCTAGTCTCGTTTGTTGAAAACTTTACCGTAATATACGACAATTCCGATATATTCTCTCGTGATTAAAAGACAATATAGTGTACGCGAACAATTGTAATTGTGGAAATCAATTAAAGTTAAGAGAACTTTTTCATGGAAGGTGGGTATTTTAATTTTGTTAATTTGGGATTATATAGTTTATACAATTAACAAATATATGTAGAGTCATTACCTTTCGCTAAGTCCATTTTTAATTGTTCATATGAGATCTTTAAATCCTTTAAGATTTATGTTTTATATACCGTGAACGGAGGCAAAATTTTGTCGTTCGTAAAATTTTCACTTTTTTTAATGATAATATAATGTATGATTTTATTTATGTACAAATGTACACATTTGAAAATATTAAAAAAAACTTATGAACGGATAAAATAGGACTTGGTGCTTTTTGAAATGTAGCGACACAATTATTTATTAGCTATATATACCTGCATATGTGTTTGTTTTATTGAAAATTGTGTTATGTATGTAATAGACAACATTCTACATAAAAAAGACGCGTTCAAAGCTGATGTTAGAAATTAATTCAAAATAATATTAATAGAATATAAAATATTGATTCGTAATAACCAAATAAAGAAAAAAATAAAGAATGATAAAAAGTACTGTCGGATTTTAAATGTATGAATTACATTCGTTAACATGTTGGTGTCGACGAATCGTTTTCACGGAAAAGTTTATGGGAAATAATTTTTTTTTAATCTTTTCGATCTATCGGTTTAAATTTTGAGTGCGTTTTGTTCATTCTAACTCTTGATTTACCAATATTATTAACTACTTTTAAATTTTATCATTACAGCTTATCTCATATAGAAAAGCGTAATGATAGTTAGCATTTATTTATACTCTACTAGCTGTCACGCGTTTTTTTTAAATGAATTAAAAAAATGTAAAATTGTAAGTAGGTGTGTACATTACAGAAATGCTTTTTCAAAAACATTTGTAACTTCGACACTCACGCCATCTACTGTAACATGTAACGTGTACATTAGATATGTGAATACGAATAGTATATCGACTGGGATGGGATTTGTCATCAGCAAGATACCTGGAACTTTAACCTACTATATACCATCTTCAGTGCTCACTAACACGATATAAGAAAGTAATAAAAATATTAAACTATACATTATCGAACAATTTGTGTTAAATAGTTTGTTATATAGATATAACATATCCATATTGTCGATATAATTGTGTTATTCTTATACGTTGCTATAATCTCTGAGTTATGTAGATGCAAACACGGGAAATAAAATAAAATGGCCGCCAAATTGACCAAAATGATAATATAATTCAAATGATATACATTTTTTCTTGGAGTCCAGTACACCGGACGTCTCACGCGGTTGTTTACAGTAAACAAATTATTTTTGATCAATTTCACACGAACAAATGCATAGGTAACAGTTCATCACTAAAACAAAGTCCTCTGGTCTGTCTGTTTATCTATTCGCGATAAAGTCAAAAACTACAGAGCCGATCTTCATGCCGTTTTCACCAGTAGGTAGAACGGTTCATGGGGAAGGTTTAGGTATAAATTGTCAAGGTTTTTTTTTTATTATCAGGGCGGGACAACGTCTGCCGAGCCCGCTAGCTTAAAATAAAATAGCTCATTAGGTAGTTAGTTGCCAGTGAAAGTCTCGTGAAAATCAGTTCAAGCATTCCGGATATTCCACTGCGGCCGAAGGCGAATAAAAAACCTAAATGACTTTTTATGAGGTCCGCTATCTACCAGTGAATATCCCGTATAAATCGGTCCAACCATTTTGGAAATAGCAATTCGGACGAAGCCGCGGACATATAAAATAGAATATGTCAACCGCTATAATTTCGGCTATCTGACCGTAAAATTACGGTTAAAATAGATCCAGCCGTTTTGGAGATTACCCGTAACAAAAATATAAAAATATCCCGGAAATAAAAACCCGGAATATAAAAATATCGACCGAATATAAAAACATTTCTTTTTGTTATTTGTGGCTATATCCATTCACCAAAAAGTTATTATTTACATACACACACTTTATTTTTATAATACGTAATAGATTGCAAATAAAAAATTGGAAACAAAACTAACGTTTTGAAAACTTTTTGAATATGAACACGAAAAACATACAAACAGACAAAATATAATAATATCGACCGAATATAAAAACATTTTTTTTGTTATTTGTAGCTATATCCATTCACCTAAAAGTTATTATTTATTTTTACATACACACTTTATTTTTATAATACGTAATAGATTGCAAATAAAAAATTGGAAACAAAAATAAAGCTTTGAAAACTTTTTGAATAGGAACACAAAATAATCTTTGAAAATGTTTGCGATAGAAACTTACCACATTACCATGGCAACGTATATAACACTAACGCTAACACGCAGCGAAAGCAATCAAAACGAAAAAAATGCCCGATTTTGAAACATTCTTCATTGGCGCTCCACTCCTATAGGTCTTAGCGTGATATATAGCCAAAAGCGTTCCTCGGTAAATGAGCTATCTAAAACCGAAAGATTTTTTCAAATCGGACCAGTTGTTCCTGAGATTAGCGCGTTCAAACAAACAAACAAACTCGTCAGCTATATATTTTACCTATGAAATTGCCGTTTTGTATGACAAAATTTAAACGAATTTTTTTCATGTATTTTTTATTTGTATTAATCGAAGTAATTACCCATGCAATCAATGCATTTTTGCCAACGCAGTGGCAGTTTATTGATGCCCTTCTTAAAGAAATCAGCTGGACGGGAGGCAACAAATTCTTGTATTGTTTATTGGGTATTGAATTTTTTTCCCGCCAAGGAGTTATCCAAATTCTGGAAAAAGTAGTAGTCTGTAGGCGCAAGGTCTGGTGAGTAGGGCGGATGACGGAGAACTTCCAACCCCAGTTCTTGCAACTTGGAGACCGTCTGCTGTGCAGTATGAGGTCGCGCGTTGTCGTGCAGGAGCAGCAGAGACGAGCGATTGACCAATGCTGGTTGGAGATGTGCCAGCTTCTCCATCATTGTGTTCAGTTCTTCACAGTACACATCTGCAGTAATGCTCACCCCGTTTGGTAAGAAGCTGTGATGAATCACACCGGCGCTAGACCACCAAACAGTGACCATCACTTTTCTAGGTGTAAGTTTTCGTTTAGGGCATTGTTTAGGTGCTGAACCAGGATCCAACCAACTTGCTGAGCGCTTGCGGTTATCAAACAGAATCCATTTTTCATCGCAGGTAACAATGCGGTTCAAAATTGCTTCATTTGTGTGTCTGTTGAGCAGTGCAAGGCACGTCTCGACGCGTACTTCGCGCTGGCGATCATTGAGTTCGTGGGGCACCCATTTGTCAAGCTTTTTTACTTTGCCAATTTGACGCAAATGAACCAATATTGTTTTGACGCTAACGTCGAAAGCTGCTGTTAATTCAGCCGTAGATTGTGTATCATCAGCTTCCACAATCGCCTATAATTCGTCATTGTCGACCAAAGTCTTCGGACTACCGTGAGGTTCATTTTTCAGGTCGAAATTCCCAGAACGGAAGCGAGCAAACCAATAACAGGTGGTGGGTTAGTTTGTAGTGTTAGCTCCGTAAACGTCGTTGATGTTGCGTGCCGCTTGTGCCGCGTTGCTGCCACGACTGTACTCATATTCCATAATTACTCGAATTTTTAACGTATCCATGATGACAAAAAAGATTGAAATGCGATGAAAATGTAAAATAACTACTTTTGGAAAAAGAATTCCATGTTTTTAAAATAAAATTAATTTGAAATTAGAATTCTTAGCCAAACAAAAATGATTTTGATTTGAAATGGCCAGTACTGCAGAACGGCAATTGCATAGGTAAATACCTATTATTAGTATAGATAATATTCTTTATATGCAAATCATCGGTTAAATCGTTTCAGAGATTAGATCGAATAATAAACAGACACTACATTTTATCTATTATATGTATATATACGATTCTTCTAAGAAATATTGTTTTTCAAAACGAATCTCTCGTCATTATACATATCTTAAAATTAATAAAAAAGTGTGTTTAATTTTGCTCTGCAAAGAATCTCAATAGTAAAACAAATTCGGTGTTATTACAAAAGTTAAATACTTGCTTTAGAACGGTTTCGAATTAAATGCACCGCGCTCGTCCGAGGCAAGTTCGTGTTATCCTTTTTCGAAAGTCTAACCTAACGTAACCAAAGCGAGACAAAAGAGCAACATGGCGAACATTCAGCGACCGCGGCGCATTTAATTCGAAACCTTTTTAAAGCAAGCATTCAATACGTATTTAACTTTTTTGTAATAACGCCGATTGACTTTTATCGAACTATATTGAGTTTTTTCACCTGAGGAAGAAATTCTTCCGTCAAATCGGACAATTAGATTTTTATAGGAAGGGTCTTGAGCAATCTTTAAGGTTTATTGCGTTCAAGATACGAAGTTTAATTTTCGCACTTAATGCTGTGTATGATCCACATTATACATTTTTTTTAAAGCGACACATAGATTGTTTCATTTAGATCTGATAATTTAATTATTTCAGTAGCCGAAATGTGAATAAACCGGAGTTTACTCAAATAAATATATCAAAAAATTTTTTGAGTAGATAAAAACATTATCATTTATCAAATTATTATTGCCAGTTTGATACCAATTTTATCCGCAGCGGAGAATATATTAAGACTGGGAATGAAACTAGATCTGAAGTGCAGTAACCACTATAGTACATTCGAGAATCTACTAAGATTGGTTGCCAAGAATAAATAAATAAAAAGAAATCAATCGCCGAATGTATTTATTTTTTATATGCAAGCGCATCACTTGATGTTTTTTTTTGGATTTTTAATTATGTATATTTTTGTGGTATTTTTAATTATTCGAACAAGGTTTCTATGAAAGAAAACATTTGAAGATCAATTACCCGGAAAGGTGAACATTTTTAGTTAAAAATCTCCATGTATAGCGTGAGCGATGGAGTTCAGAAGACATCATGAAGGTCTACAAAAATATTGACAGATTGATGTTATGTTATGTTATGTTCAATTGTTCAGATGCCATTTTATTTCATTACATTGTGATACTGGTAAAGGAAGATTTCTTCTCTTTTCTCTTCCAAAAAAAACATTCTCACCCGAGAGAAGCTAGAGCGGACAGCTAGTAGAAAATAATTGAGAAAGTCAAATATTGCTCTCTGTTAATAATCTTAAATCAAAATCTATACAATGAATACGAAGAGATAACTTACGACTTAACAAGATAAGCAAATCAAATTAAAAAACTTCGAAAGGCGATCTCCGAGTTTGTCTTCACAAAGGTTAATGGATTTTTTGGGATATTTTAATAGCGATACTACGCCCATTCTTTTGATCGACTCAACGTATTTGAGCATTGCTTTGTCATAAATAAGCATTTTACAACAAAATCTTTGCCATGAATTCGCACGACTCGGTTAAAATACGGATTGCGAAAAGCACGGTCATTATAATATAATTAGCGGAACTACTCGCACTAATATAAATCCATATAAGAGTAAGCGGTATAGATATATATTTGTTGTTAATACATATTATTTTGGGGAGTCGCGATGGTGTTTTGTTTATTTAATTGAAAATTATACACTGTTGTTAATGTAATGAGCTCTAATGTTATTAGATTTCAGTGCACATTCATTAATTAGTTATAAACACAATTATATGTTCAGAAAAATATATTAGGATAGTTTATGTACGATATTCATAGTAGAGTAAAACCACGTCAAGTGGAATACATTTATATTGTTTAATGTATTTGCGAGCAATGTAATTTTGTTTCGGAATTTTAATCTTAAATGTATAACGTATGAAACCAATGAAAAAAGATATTGTTTTTGACTGAGAAGTCATCGATATTTCCAGCTATTAACTTAAAAGTTACTTCAACATATGAAACTAAATAAATAGTTATTGGTTTTTTATTTAACAATAAAGTCTGAAAATGTTATTAGTTCACCTTTTACCGTTGATGCGGAATCTAGTTTTAATTAAAAGTGTTCAAAATTTTAATTAAAAAGAAATGTTGTTAAAATAATAATGTTGTTGGTGTCTTATTGTTGTTAGTGATTACTTTATAAAAGAATGGACGTGACCTTATCCAGTTTGACTATAAAAATATTCCCCTAAAGAATTGACAGATAACCTTGATGTAGTTCTTAATATCTTGAAAAAATATTAACAATTTTATTATGTTATTAAAAAAATATTATAAGTATAATTTAGGTAATACAATTAGATCTCTTAAATATAACGCTATGTTAAATTTCAAACATAATTTGAGTAGTGCTTTTTTATGTGCAAAATAATTATCACATGTTATTTAGGACTTGCTTCCCGAGTCTTAAATAATTAGTATTCAATATTTAGAATGACTTTGTATTTAATATTTAAAACTTGTGAACGAAATGCAATTTCTTAAGTACATAAATAATAATATGATCTTAAAATAAAAGTCTAATTTTTATTTATCCGTTAGATACAATCGTAATACGAATAACATTTCGTATTGGGAGCGGAATATTTGCGTTTGAATATGTTCTTTTATTGAATACTAGCGAGACCGGCGGACGTTGTCCCGCTCTGATAATAAAAAAAAAACCTTAACAAATTATATACCTAAACCTTCCTCATGAATTACTTTATCTACTGGTGAAAACTGCATGAAAATCCGTTCATTAGTTTTTTAGTTTATCGCGAACAGACAGACAGACAGACGTGGCAGAGGACTTCGTTTTATAATATGTAGTGATTATAAATTCAGTTAGTTAATGTGCATTCTCTTCAGATTTAAACTATCCAGAGTAAACGGTTAAATTAATTGTGAATAAATACTTGTTTCTTTCTATATCTGTACATTAAGAATTTAAAATCTCTCAGCGCTTAATAGAATCTCCGCGTTTGCGGTCCGGTATTAGATTTGTTCGCAATAATGCGCTTTAAGTGCATCTGTTTGTATTCATTTACCTACCTGTATTTCTAAAGTGTATTGCGAAGGAGATAAATTGAATAAAGACAATCTATCTATACTTAATATTATAAAGAGGTAAAGTTTGTGAGGTTGTAGAGGGTAATCTCAGGAACTACTGGTCCGATTTCAAATCTACATTCCTGCGAACGAAGGCGTGTAGTAGTAGTAGTAGTCAAAAGTTAGTAATAATGATAACAAACAAAGTATGACGTACTGTAATAATATAAACACGGCTTTCCATCGATGTGAGATTTTACTATTTCAGCTAGCTACTGCCCGCGATTTCGTCGGTGTGGAATAGTTACAGTTTATACAGCGTCCGTAGTGGAAGCTCTAAAAATACGATTTTGAATTATTCTTCATTCGTGTTCCGATCCTATTGATCTTAGCGCAGCGTATGATATATAGCCTTCCTCGATAAATGAGCTATCTAAAACTGAAAAAAAAAATCATATCGGACCAGTAGTTTCTGAGATTAGCACGTCCAAGCAAACAAACTCTTCTGCTTTATAATATTATATTAGCGCGCCTCAGCGGATGTTATCCCGCCCTGATAATAAAAAAACCTTGACAAATTATATACCTCAACCTTCCTGATGAATCAGTTTATTTACTGGTGAAAACTTTTTTAATTACTAATTACTCATTCGTTCTTAGAACAGTAAAGAAATGAATCAATTTACGTTTAAGATTATAGTGTGTTTGGATATAAATGCTTGCGCTATAAAAGGTTTACGGAACTGTGTAGGCCATTAGCAAACGCTAAATGGGTTGGGTACATTCGTGGAAGAACACGTATAATGTTACACGGAATAGGGTACCACAAAATTGTCTTGAAATTCAAAGAACATAACAGTTTTTGTTATTTAGGAAAGCTTTTTAATATTTTTGAATTTCTTCAGAACTTATTTATCAGTACATATTATAAAACAAAGTCCTCTGCCGCGTTTGTCTGTCTGTCGGTCTGTTCGCGATAAACTTAACAAGATTGACAGATTGTTAGATATTACACATTTAAACAAGCACAGATGCAAAATGAAGATTCAATCTTGGCTTCAAAACTTAGATTATGATCAAACGGAAAAAATATTACTGGCGGATATATAAAGTGTAATAACTGTCAATGCATAATTTTTCACGCAGGTATCATTAAATGTAATAAATATAGATGATTACTTCTTAGAATAAGAATTTTTGTAACAAAATTTAATATATTTTAGCCCTAATTTCTAATATGTAACTATATTGAGAATGTTGTTAACATGCACTTGTTTTTGTATATAGCGTTTCAAAATAAATTATCCACTGCGGTTGTATAACGCGTTCATTAATAGAGTCATAATGTGTACTACCACCTGAGACACAGGATTACCTAGTTTAGGTGGCAGTGGTCAAATGTAGATTTCATCAATTTTTTATCTACTTTTTGATAGTTTGCGGTCCTTAGATCTAGTTTGATAAATTGTATAATAACATTTTTTTTTATAAGTTTATGATTTATAGTTAACCTTTTCACTATTGTTGTTTTAGCTTTTTATATATTATGTGTAATAAGTTATAATTACTTATAAAATAATATAACAGCACCGTAACCTATTGTATCGCATGCAAAATAAATAAATAAAATAAATAAATAAATAAATGATTGTCAACTCAAAAACTATTGAACGGATTTTCATGCGGTTTTCACCAGTAGATAAAGTGATTCATGAGGAAGGGTTAGGTATATAATTTGCCAAGATTTATAAATTACCGAATTTTTTATTTAGAACAACTCCGCCGGGCCCGTAGTTTATTTTATAAACAAAATTGTAAGAATTCTGTTAGCCTCGAATGCTTAGTTGGACATTTATATATTTATTGATGAAAATTGAGAGTTTTTACTTTACAAATACATTTTAAGAATTTAAAGACAAGATTTTATTTCACCCCATGAAATAATTCGTGATTAGCGAGCGGCTAGAATATAGCTTTAGTAGAGTATCGAGTCGATATTTTATTCAACCCCCGAAGTATACCAACGAATTTTTCATAGTTTTCTTCAGTCACAGCTCGAAAAACAAATAAATATAAAAAAATCGTTATAAAAACAGAAAATTCAAATTCAAATTCAAAAACACTTTATTCAATTTAGGCCCTAAGAAGGCACTTATGAACGTCACAACTACCACCGGTTCGGAAAACAACCCAGTCATCGAGAAGAACCGGCAAGAAACTCGATCTGGTTTATCTTTTTAACAAATATATATAATATTTAGAATAATAATATATTCTATATAATAGTAAATTTCACAAACGTTTTTAATGGATGCACAGAGATGAGTCAATTCCAGACATCACCATCGTTCACAAATATACCTATAATTTTTTTAACTTGACGCAATAATTAACAAAAATTTTATGCTTCAATAAAATGAAAAGCACAATATCTCGAGGAATATCGATCTTAGAGACTTGCTTTAAAATACTTTTTTGTAGAAAATTAAACTTTCTATAAATGTCTTATTAACATTTTTCCTTCCTGTAGGTTCAACCATTAATAAGATAACAACAAGATTTTTTTACAAAATTTGAGTTTAATGACCTGTACTGCCTCATCGGTGTGAGTTTTTTGTATGTCATAGCAGGCAAACGAACAGATGGGTCAACTGATGTTAAGTGATCACCACCGTCCATAGACACTGACAACACTATAGGAGTCGAAAGTACGTTGCTAGCCTGTGTGTGGGGGAAAGGGAGAGAGAGGGAGAAGAGAGGGGAGGGGAGGTGGGCATCCGGCGCTCTCATTG
This sequence comes from Antheraea yamamai, assembly GCA_036509395.1. Classification (NCBI taxonomy): domain Eukaryota; kingdom Metazoa; phylum Arthropoda; class Insecta; order Lepidoptera; family Saturniidae; genus Antheraea; species Antheraea yamamai. Next base: position 8,177,276 of record AP028443.1, on the reverse strand, counting down.
ACAGAACGAAACGCGACAATCCAAAAACTGTTACGTCGTTCTTCTATGAGAGGGTGGTACTACCCCGGGCGAGCTGACCCATTCGCGCTGAAACCAATAATAGCTTCAGCGTGGCTCTACCTAGAGTTACAGTTAAGTCGCAATAGGCCCTGTTGTACAACACTCAATCCTGAGTAATTCCTGAGTTTTAACGATATCATAGCATAAACTGCCTCTGAGTTATAAAAATCAAAAAGTAATTATCGAAATTTACGTGGTTTTTATATAACGCTCTAGAAGAGTACTTAGAGTTAATATTAAGAGCTCAAATTTTCAGGCAATTTTTATTTACGTATTTTCAACAAAATTATGCTTCAGAACGGAAAAAAACAGTCGCTTAAAAACACCTTAATATATATAACATAAAATAAATAAAAAATTCAATATTACAGACAAGGTATTAAAATTTTGCCATGGAATTACTATAATGCCGCATTATTCGGCATGAACTGGTTGCCCGATATAGCAGGTGACCCCAGCACTGGTTCTCAATTGCGGCCTATCTATACTAATATTATGAAGCTGGAAACTACTGTTCTGATTAGAAAAACTCTTTCAGTGTAAGATAGCTCATTTATCGAGGAAGGTTATAGGCTATATATCAGTACACAATGGGAACGGGGCTACAATGAAGAATATTTTAAAATCGGGTTTTTTTTCCTATTGAGATCTTGCGTTGCGTGTTAGCGTTAGCCCAAAGTAACTATTCCACGCGGACGAAGTCGCGGAAAAAAGCTAGTATTTATATAAGTATAGAAGAAGATTTACGAATCACTTAATGGAACTATTAGAAAAAAAATTGCATTCTGTATAGAATTATTAATTCTCCCCCTGTATTCATTAGCGCATGAGATAAAAGCTGTTTGTCTAAGTGCCTTTGTTACAGCATAACAACAAACCTTTGAGACGAGTCGTGAACTGGCTGCGACTTTAGAAATGTGCTGTGGTCGCTTTAATTGTGAGGTAGTCTTTACACAGACTTAGCTAAGCTATATACATGACCTTTTGTTGTTGAAGCCTTAGTCAACTGCGTGACTCTATCGCCTATGTAATAACAGTAAACAAATTTTATTGAGATACAGAGTTTTAATCTTATGTACTAAGACTGATATTTAGTATTTAGAAATCAAAAAGGGCGTGTCTCATAATTTTTTTTACTAAATAAATATCTTATAGGTATGTTCCTTTATAAAAATATACAAGCGCAGTTTATTTTTTTTTTAACTTAAGTATATTAAATTATATTATATATAAGAGTTGTTGAGGTGTGTATGCTTGGTATACATATATGTTTCAACAACTCATATATGTATGAATAGTTAGCTTAGCTTAGGTTAGCTCAGATAGGTCCGCGAATTCCCGCTCCTGTGGAACATGGGCTACGACTGGGTGCTCCGCGGCGTGCTCCCTTCTGGAGCGCGCCTCATTTGCTACGCGGACGACACCCTAATCGTAGCCCGGGGGAGGGAATTAAGTGAATTGATGCGCCTGACCACGGAAGCCGTCACGCTCGTGGTCGGGCGCATCAGAAGGCTGGGCCTCGAGGTGGCCCTCGATAAGACCGAGGCCATAATGTTCCATGGGCCTCGGCGAGGGCCACCTCCAGGGGCCCACATCTATGTAGAGGGCGTCCGTGTCAGGGTGGGGGCCCAGATGAAGTATCTGGGTCTCACCCTGGACGGACGCTGGTGGTTCGAGCCCCATTTTAAGGGGCTCGGACCGCGCTTAGTCAAGGTGGCAGCGGCGCTTGGACGACTCCTCCCCAACACGGGGGGGCCGGGTGCCGTCTGTCGCCGCCTCTATATGGGGGTCATGAGGTCCATGGCCGCCTACGGGGCACCGTTGTGGGTCGACGCTCTCAGCGCCACCAACATCCGCGCGCTGCGAGCCGCGCAGCGTACCGTGGCGTTGAGGGCGATACGAGGATACCGCACGGTGTCCTCAGCGGCGGCCATGGTGCTGGCCGGCTCCCTTCCCTGGGAGCTGGAGGCGGAGTTGCTTGCCGCCGTATATCAATATACGGCGGTTAAGAAACGGTTGGGGGAGCCTCCAGCTCCCAGAGAAATAGAGGAAATTAGAAGAGCGACGAGGGAGGAAGTTGTGGAAAGGTGGAGGCGGGACCTGGCGGACGCGCGGTACGGTCGATAAACGATCGACGCCGTCCGCCCGGTCCTGCCGGATTGGTGTAATAGAGGATGGGGCTCCCTGACGTTCCGTCTGGTGCAGGTCCTGACCGGGCACGGTTGCTTCGGTTGGTACCTGCACCAGATAGCACGCAGGGAGCCGACCGCCGTATGCCATTAGTGCGGCGTTGACCTGGACACCGCGCAGCATACTCTGTCTGAGTGTGCTGCGTGGGAGGAGCAGCGCCGCACGTTGGCTGCGGCGGTAGGACAGGATCTCTCGCTGCCGAGCGTAGTTGTGGCTATGCTCGGTAGCGAGGATGTGTGGAATGTTGTGACCTCCTTCTGCGAGGAGGTCGTCTCGCAGAAGGAAGCGGCGGAGAGGGTCCGTGAGCAAGACCCTCAAAGTGGCCGTCTCCGCCAACGTAGGACGGGCAGGAGGAGGCGTCAGTTTGACCGCCTCCTCCCACTGTAACCGGACCAGGGAAGATGGGTCGGGGGGCCCATCTTCCCATTGCACAGGTCCGGCGGACGGAGGAGACGGCCGGTGTGTACCCGGCTGTCTTCTAACAAGACGAGGCCCGGCGGCGGCGCTTTCGCTGCTGGGCCAACCGCTGGGTCGGCACGATGAAGTCTTTAGAGATCTCGTGCCGCCCCAACTATAGCGGCAGACGTACACCGTGGGGTTTTAGTCCGTGCGAGTCGGACATAACTCACCCTCTCCCCCTAGAGGGTGGTGTAACCATAAGGGATTTCCCCACGTTAAAAAAAAAAAAAAAAGATAGGTCGCGAATTGCATGTATTAGGCAACAGCCAAAGCCGAGGTGTGCCGCGCACCCTTGAGCTAGTTGTCAAAATAAAATCGGCTGAGTGCCTTAAGCGCTCGCTTTAGTAGTTCGGTAAAGCTGTTAAGACCTTGCTTGGTCAATAGCGTAGTCAGTTCGAAAAAAAAAACATTTAGACGATTTTATTAGTTACTGTTTTTTTACATTAGGTTGCACGCGGATAGAGTCGCAGGCACAGCTAATATTACATAAGATAATACGTACAAAAAAAACGTTGTTCATACTTTGCTAGTGCTTGTTTTCAAAGCGTACATAATATCTACTCGTTTCTGTTACTACGGTACTTTTACAAAATATATATGTTAGAAGGTGAGGCTGTCAACATTCAAGACAAACAGTCTACAAACTGCACTAACTGGTCAATCAATATCTTATTTATCGTTATCCTATATTGCTTTTAGAATAGAAGCAAATAACTGAACGACATTTTTTTTACAATTTTTCTAACAAGTGATCTAATTTATACTTGTATATGGGAAGTCAATCAACCAACATATCGACTAGCTACAATACGAAAATAAAAAAGTTATATATCAAATAACATTTCATTTGTATTGTACAACTTATATAGCTTTTGAAAGTATATCTTTTGGTGTGTTATAAGATAATTGCAAAAAGATAAGTATATTGTAGGCTAGACTTTAAACAAAGGTTCGCAAAGTTTAAAGAACTTTTGTGGTCTAGTGTATTTTCGTTATGTATAGATTTCTAATAATTCTTAATATAACATATTTGAATAGAGCAGTAAAAATAACTCTAGTAACTATTAAACAACACTAGAGAGATCGTATATTGCGCTTTACGGCGATTCAGTTCCTCATTAATATAGACAAATGTAGCGTAGACAGGGCCTGCTAGAGGCAAATTTTAGTATGTAGCGAGATCCGATTATGGGATTTCCTTACTTGTCGGTAATAGATACTAGGAGCGTGGAACTTGGACTTGTTTCGCGTTTTAGATAATTCATTCGGATATTAGACACACGCTCTCAGTGAAAACATAAACGAATATTCTTCATCAAACCCATAGGCTTCTTCCCGAAGGCAGGCACGGGCATAATCGCCACGCCAGCCCACGACGTATTGGCGATATCAAACTCTGAGAAATCCACAGTTCTATGTTTTCCCACTAACAGTAGTATTATAAGAACATTTCTCATGTTCCAGTTTTCTCATGAATTTTTCCTTCACCTTCAGCCAATAGTGTTACCAATTGAAATTAGTAAATGTACGCGAATTCCGAAAAATTCGCTGGTATATGCCGGCGTTCGAACCTGCGGACATTCGATTTATATTCCACCGGTCAAACCACTACACCAGGAATTTATTTCGACGACGAACAAAAAAACAGATATTGTTTCCTTTTTTCTTCACTTCTGGGGCTCCGTGTTTTCAGGGATTTATCTCGATCTGCCGTTCCCTTTACCCTATTGTAGGACCTGCTTTGGATATAGGGGTTATGTCTTCGAAAATCTTAGGTGTATTTACCAACACTTACTACCGTTTTTCGATGTATTTCTTACTAGCAATTGTTCGGGGCTTCTCTCGTGTTAATGTAACTTTGATATATTACTTTGAAGCCATACCTTTGTTCGAGATAAAATAAAACTACGCTGTCTTTATCTCCACCCCTGATAACGTGTATGTAAAGAAAATCACAAACAAATAAACTCGCATTCTGATTAGGATTACTTAAAAAACCAAACAAAATTAAGTGAGTACAGATTACTTTCATGTTTATTTAACTCACGTTATATTTCATCGCAACATCAATGGACGTGCCAGGGACTAGGGACTGGACGTCACTTGACAGTAGGAATGTGAGCGAAACACGTATGTACGACTATAACCCCTCATCTATCTACACTACTGTTATAAAGCGATAAAGTTTGTAGGAATTCATTCAACTGTAGAAAATTACGATCAGATTTGTGTTTGAAGGTTTTTATTTTGCTTGCAACGAAATAAATATAATATTTGTTTCGCTATAATTAAACCATTTATGACAACAAATAATTATTTGAAAACGTAATAATAGCGATAAATAATAACAGAAAACGAGCGCAGCCGTGGACACAGTTAGTAAAGGTATATTTAAAAACGTAATACGGTGAGAATAAGTAACAAAAACAAATCTGTTTGCATACTTTTTACAAGCTCTTATTTACCTTGCAATGCTTGTTGGGGTCAAATCTTGCGAGATCAATTAGAACTATTTCCCTTAGATATATGACATTTTCAGCATGTTTGTTCCGATGACAATACACGAAAATGAAATAAAAACAAAATGGCGAATTTAAAAATGGCCGCCATATACATTGTAAGATAAAGAATTATTCATTGCAGTGCATTTGTATAAAAGTTTGTTTTGAGGTGAAACTTCTAATGCGACTTCCAACAAGGTTGCGTTAAACGTTTTACGCTACTATGGAGGGGGTATGAAAGCACTGTTGCGTTAAACGTTCAACGCTCCTGGGGAGGGGGAATAGGAAGAGACAGAGCGAGAAAAATAATCAAACATTTCGTATCTTACTTTAGATATCATAATCCCATTGTAAATGTTATAGATTTGGATATTTCTTCACTCGAAAATGATAATTAAAAGATGCGATCAATTGTGAACTGTAAGCCATTTAATAAAGTTCGTCTTAAGGAAACAATATGATTTCACTAAAAATCAATTTCTACCCCTTCCTATTTTCATTTCCACATTACGAAGTTTCACTTCTTCCGCACCGAGGGACTCCACGCACTATTTTTAAACATATTTTTTAAATATGAATTCATTTCTTCTATACATACATGTACTTGTACATAGCATCATTAGTTTTCAAAGCATGTAGATACCATCATACGGGTTCATACCTATTCAAGGCCCAGTGTGAGATACGTAACCTTTGAAGATATACGAGTATATTTTTACTGACAAGATTTACGATTTTCTGATAAAAATCATCAAAAACCGATTACCGAATATCGTAGATATGTGTATATCGTTTTTTGAACTATTCAATAACCGATGTAACCGTATGTTCTTTATACAAAATTAGCTTTTGTCCGTGACTTCGCTAGGGTTACTGTAGATTTGACCTATAATTCGGGAAAAACACATTTTAGGACGAAAAAACCCTACGTCTTATATTGTACTCCCGGCAATATAAATAATATTATACAAAATTTCATTGTGATCGATTAAGCACTTTGTTAAGGCGTAACGTAAAGCGTAACAAACAAACAAACGCACTTTCACATTTATAATATTACTTTTTACTTTGTAGGTGGTAGAGCCACGCTGAAGCTATTATTTGTTCCAGCACGAATGGGTCGGCTCGCCGGGGGTAGTACCATCCTCTCATACAAAACCGACGTGAAGTAACAGTGCTTGCATTGTTGCGTGTCGTTAGGTCAGTGAGAGCGCCTCTCCTCTCCGCCCTCCCTCCTTTTCCCCCAAACACAGACTGGCAACGCACTTTCGTCACCCCTGGTGTTGTTAGTGTCTATGGACAGTAGTGATCACTTAACATCAGGTGACCCACGTGTTCGTTTGCCCGCTATGACATAAAAAAAATAAAAAAAAGCTGAAGATTAGATAAAACTTATATATAAAGAATACGTACCACGTTCTACTACGGAGGATAGGTAGAAAAGGTTAAAGGACTTTTTGAAAATTCATGCCCTAAGGGGTTATATACGTATCCTATAAAAATCTTATATCATCAACGCGGTTAATTAGACAGAATCCCTATTCTGTTACAAAAAATGACTTTTATAGCTATATATTTTTGTGCTAAGGAGAGATGTACTGAATAAATACAAATAAATCGACGGTGTAATCCAGAAAAGCGAAGTAACGCAAGCAGATAAATAAGGTAAAATTGAATCAGTTACGCAGGGCGATGGATCTTGAATAAGGAGTGAACTTATTCTGACTAAATGTTAAAATGAAATAGTATTATTCAGGTTGTTATTATGTATACCCACTCTTATTATTCTCAGTACAATGTGCAAATACCTCGTCCTGAATTAGTACGATGAACTTGTGCTTAATCTGGGTCTAGTCATATTTTAAAGATGGTTTACCTATACACCTTATCCGTGTTACTACACAAAAGTTAAATACGTATTGAATACTTGCTTTAAAAAAGTTTGGGTAATTTCGTATTAAATATACCGCGCTCGTCGAACGTTCGACATCTTGCTCTTTTATCTCTGTTTCGTTAGGTTAGTATAGACGTGCGAAAATGGATAACGCGAGCCAGCCGCCACAGCGGTCGGCGAGCCCGGTGATTTTAATACGAAAGTACCCAAACTTTTTTAAAGCAAGTGTTCAATACGTATTTAACTTTTATGTAATAACACGGTATATGTTTAAAACATGTATGAATTAATACATAATCTATATATAGAAGAAAAGCTAGCTGACTGTCTGATATCAACACACAGGCCTAACTACTGGCCTAAGGCCTACTAGGCTAAGGTTGTGAAAATTTGAATGCGTGTTACTTTTACGCTGTAGGCGAACAGTAACGCAGGATTTTTGGAAATTTAACTTCTAAAGTGGCGAAAAAGGGTATGCAACTTTATATGAAAATCCGTTATTTGGATATAAAATAATGAGTCGAAAATAATTATTGCATAGAAAACGCTTGCGAAGCCGCGGGAAAATGTCATTTATTAATATACCTTAAAATGTCATAATAAGAATACATTTTTCAATGTAAATAAAATAGATGTTGCAAAAAGGTATTACGGTCACGTGAGCACGTGTGACGTCATTGCTCAGTAAACAAAATTAAGAAGTTTATTATCGAAGTTAACTTTCTTTGAATTTTGGGTACCAATGTAAAAAATTACCCCATCGATGATTCAAGTGGAATGTGCCTTATTTCGGAAATATTACTATAGAAGATAACAAGGACTTTTTACAAATTAACCTTTCTTATGTTTATTCAACGTTACGACGATGACGTCACTATTTTTGATTAGCGTTTTCACTCACGTACATTTTCCAAAGAAAAATTAATTTAATGTATAAATATGTTTTTTTCGTATCTTTATTGTTTTAGGTTTTTTTTTATAAATAATCTAAAACTATGTGTTAAATAGTTTGAAACGTGCTGTCAAGTCGTGGATTGTAGAACTTCTATATTAAATCGTAATTATTTAATAGATCGTATCAGTTATTAATTAATTCCTTATGTCATAATTCAATCAAATCTAACTAAATACGGGAGAGTGCTTGCATACACAGATAGGCACTGACCAAATCTTCAGAGTATGGCTTACTAAACTGAGCTTTGTTGCGATAGTAATACGTTATATTTTACAATAAATAAATTACCGTTATATTGCTTTAAATTTGGTGTATCTACCAGCTTCCCTTTTAATATCAGTTATGACAGTACCAAAGACACGTTTATATCTAAGGGATCAATCTGGCAAGGTCATTGCTAAGGTCAGTTTACGCGCGATTAACCTTAGATCCGTTATTATACCACGAACCACTGCGTTCGGTTCCCGAGTCGTGCTAAAAGGGTTTATTACTTTATCTTGCTGGTTAGGATTGTGATTTAAACCTATGGTACATTAACCGTGAAATGTTAAACTGGTCTGGGTTTTCGTATTTCATACAGCGATTTTATATGTTCATTTTTTAAGTAAAACTTCGGTACTTTCGTATTAAATGCACCGCGCTCGCCGACCGCTACTCCGGCCGGCTCGCGTTATATTTTTTTGCAAGTCTAACCTAACCTAACCAAACCGAGATAAAAGAGCAAGCAGTCGAAAAAAAACCTAACCTAACCCATTTATTTTTCTCAATTTTCCTGTCTTCTGTTTCGGTTAGGTTAGGTTAGACTTGTGAAAACAAGGTAGTGCGGCAGCGGTCGGCGAGCGCACTGCGTTGACGTTAATACGCAAGTACCATTTTGTATATTAGGAACTTGATGGTTTTTAAGTTAAAACAAAACAGTTTCGTCTCGATTTGGATAGGTTAGTTTACACTTGCGTTTAGACACTCTACTCCCCTCCCGCAGACGACGAACCACACGACGGCGACGGGTCGGTGACGACCTCCGGCCGCCGTAGAGAGGGCCTGCTGTGGGCGATGGACACGGGCATGTTTGTCGCCCTGGCAACTCTAACACAGGCCCACGTGGTTAAGGCACATTAGTGTTCAGTGCGCCTCCCATCAGTTCGTCAGAGAGGGTCAAGGCCTTCCCTCTTCAGATTACGAGTCGGGCCTTGATGAGGGGTCAACACCTGCCGGGTCGGGTAGAAGCACTGCAGAGGCCGTTCCTGCCCACCCGGCTAAATGGTGCAAGAAGAACACCGAGGGTATTTAGTCAGTAGAAATCTGGAATTCTCACCCGTGCTGGCCCGGCTAGGTACAGATCTCCAAGGGGATTCCCCTGCGAAAAAAAAAAACTTGTGTAAAAAGATAGCCAGAGCCGGCCACGGCAGCGGTCGGCGAGTGCGGTGCATTTAATACGAAAGTACCAAAACTTGTTATGAGAGGGCTTTGTAATTCTGATCGGCATATTTTTTGTGTGACGATATGTGGTGGGGGTAAACATGGTGTCGGGTGGAGTGTTGAAAATACCTTTTTTCGACCGACTACCGAAATTAAACCTTGTTCTGATAATTACAAACGTAACAAAAAAACAATTAACTAAATAGGTGCAGGCGTTCTGAACTGATGCGCTTACACACATTCAGCAACTGATTTTTATTTATATAAATTATCCATCTCTGAGATATAAAAGAGAAAATACTCTTGACCCCTTTGCGGTATGTTATCGTATTAAAGAGTAACTGCGACCTGTAATTTCTCTCGAGTTTAATTTACTTTATTTTCGACCTGACATACCGCAAGACACACGGTCCAAGGTATTTCGCTACATTCTAGTTTAGCGTACTATCTGACCAACACTTTATATAATAACTGGCTTCTATTCGCGACTTCCTCTGCTAGGAATAGTTACTTTAGGCTAATGCTAACACGCAGCGAATGCTCTCAAAAGGAAAAAAAAACGATTTTGAAACATTTTTCATTGGTGTTCTGCTCCTATTGATCTTAGCGTTATGATATATATCCTATAACCTCCCTCGATAAATGAGCTATTAGTAGATTAGCGCGTTCAACCAAACAAACAAACCCTTCAGCTTCATAATATTAGTATCTTCGGCTGAGTGCCTTAGGCGCTCGCCTTAGTAGTGCGGTGAAGTTGTTAAGGCCGCAAGGCTAATAGCATAGTTAGTTCAGTAGATTATACCTATAGTATAAACTGGCGCCCTTTGAAGAGTCGAAGTATGATGTTAATCACCTATATATCATTCCTCAATAAAAATATTATAGAATACAGAAATAATATTTCAAATATCGCTGGTAGTACCAGATATTATTGCGTTAAAACAAACAAACAAAACACAATTCATTGAATTTTAACCTTGACTCATAACTCATATTGTAAATGCGAAAGTGAGTTTGTTTTTTTTTAAGTCAAATTTCTTTAGGCGCGACTAGGATGTAACTGGACGACAATGCAACGGAAGTCCGTTGCAGCAATATGGCGGCACGTTTCTGTACCATAATAATTAAACATAACCAAAACTTCTATTAAATCATAATTAATTTAATTCGTTACTTATCATAGTAATCTGTTCGTACTTATTTTCGCAATTATGTTCGTAATTATTTTGTTTATAAACTATTTATTGAGAAAATCAAAAACATTTAAAACGTTTTACTTAAATCGCGTGTGACGGTTACACGCACTCATTTTTTTGGCAACAAATCTTCTAGTAGATTATTACTGCCATTAACTAATATTACAAGTTTCGTGCAATAATTTCAGTGAACCAACAAGATGGCGGCCGTCTTGTTAGAACTTTCCAGGGAGTTTTTGTGGCCAGTCAGAGTTCATACTCCCTTGGTATTATTTACAAACCACTTCATTTGTGCGTAATAAGCAAACTATATTACGTAAAACACTACCAATGTTACACAATATAAAACCAAATAACACAAGATTATGAATAAAATATAAAGACCACTACAAGACTTTCTAAGATCCCGCCAAAAACTCCGAGTTAGTTTTTTGCTACGTTTTCAAGCTTCGATCACTATAAAATTTGACATGCTCGTTGTCAGGTTGTACAGATAAGGACATAGAGTAACTAACTTTCATCCAGAAAAATGTACTATTTTTATAGATCAAGTCTATTATCAAACGAATTAAGGTTAAATAGAGAATCATTGCTGTAGTACTGCTGTACTGTAAGCATATTTGCTGATTGGGTTTGCTAATTGTCGGACACTTTTTTATGCACATGTATTTAATATTTTGGTACCTACGTATTAACACCAGCGCGCTCGCCGACCGCTACCGTGGCCAGCTCGGGTTGTCTTTATCGCAAGTGTAGCCTAACCTAACCAAACCGAGACGAAACTGTTTTGTTTTAAAAATTATCAAGTTGCTAATATACAAAACGCAGTGTTTCTGTTTCGGTTTATATTTTTCAATTTTCCCGTCTTGGTTCGGTTAGGTTAGACTTGTGATACAAAGACAGCGAGAGCCGGCCGCGGCAGCGGTCAGTGTGCGCGGTGGTGTTAATACGTAAGTATCAGTATTTTTTGTTTAATTTACTTGTTTTGCTGGGTCTAACAATAAACTATTTCTTTCTGCTTTCTTTCTTCCATATTAACACGAGCGAAGTCACGAGTAACAGCTAGTGTTAGTATAAACGTATATTGAATTATTTTAAGTACTTATATATTTTGTAGTCCGGTGAAGCTGTTAAGACCTTGCCAGGTCAATAGCGTAGTCAGTTCGAGAAAAAAAAACGTATATATTTTGTTCGTTGTTTTGCCAGTTAAGTAATATTAGGTCTTTACCTATGAAATTGCCGTTTTGTATGAAAAAATTTAAACGATTTTTTTTCATGTATTTTGTATTTGTATTAATCGAAGTAATCACCCATGCAATCAATGCATCTTTGCCAACGCAGTGGCAGTTTATTGATGCCCTTCTTAAAGAAATCAGCTGGACGGGAGGCAACAAATTCTTCAAAGGCATTTTGTACTGCCTCTCGGGTATTGATTTTTTTTCCCGCCAAGGAGTTATCCAAATTCTGGAAAAAGTAGTAGTCTGTAGGCGCAAGGTCAGGTGAGTAGGGCGGACGACGGAGAACTTCCAATCCCAGTTCTTGCAACTTGGAGACCGTCTGCTGTGCAGTATGAGGTCGCGCGTTGTCGTGCAGGAGCAGTGGAGACGAGCGATTGACCAATGCTGGTTGGAGATGTGTCAGCTTCTCCATCATTGTGTTCAGTTGAACCTGTGATGAATCACACCGGCGCTAGACCACCAAACAGTGACCATCACTTTTCTAGGGGTAAGTTTTCGTTTAGGGCATTGTTTAGGTGCTGAACCAGGTTCCAACCAACTTGCTGAGCGCTTGCGGTTATCAAACAGAATCCATTTTTCATCGCAGGTAACAATGCGGTTCAAAATTCCTTCATTTGTGTGTCTGTTGAGCAGTGCAAGGCACGTCTCGACGCGTACTTCGCGCTGGCGATCATTGAGTTCGTGGGGCACCCATTTGTCAAGCTTTTTTACCTTGCCAATTTGACGCAAATGGACCAATATTGTTTTGACGCTAACGTCGAAAGCGGCTGTTAATTCAGCCGTAGATTGTGTATCATCAGCTTCCTCAATCACCTTTAATTCGTCATTGTCGACCAAAGTCTTCGGACGACCGCGAGGTTCATATTTCAGGTCGAAATTCTTAGAACGGAAGCGAGCAAACCAATAACAGGTGGTGCGTTGGTTTGTAGTGTTAGCTCCGTAAACGTCATTGATGTTGCGTGCCGCTTGTGCCGCGTTGCTGCCACGACGGTACTCATATTCCATAATTACTCGAATTTTTAACGTATCCATGATGACAAAAAAGATTGAAATGCGAAGAAAATGTAACACTAATCAACAAATGACTACTTTTGGAAAAAGAAGTCCATGTTTTTAAAATAAAATTAATTTGAAATTAGAATTCTTAGCTAAACAAAAATTATTTTGATTTGAAATGGCCAGTACTGCAGAACGGCAATTTCATAGGTAAAGATCTATTATATTACAGATAGACGTTTGCGAAATTTATATGAAACTAGCGGTTCCGACGGTCGTTGTCCTGCCTTGATAATAAAAAAAATCTAAAATTCAACAGCAGTGCCACCTACCGGGTCCAATTGTGAATCTAAACAATTCTCGAATCCACTGGAACACTCACACAAATTTTCATCAAAATCGGTCTAGCCGTTTAGGAGGAGTCCAGTGACATACACATGTACAGAAGAAATTTATATATAAAGAAAAGATTAACCTTTTAACGTAGGCTGTCTTGGGCATGAAAAATATTAAAAATGTCATTACAGGTACAAGTTTAATTTCCGCTCGTTGAATACGTTTTTATAAAGTGTCACTGTCTTATTGCCTGTCAATCAACGATATTATTGACGGAATTGACAGACTTCACGTTTAATATTACTTTTTCTTTGAATTTGTCAATGGAAATAAATTTCGGAATTTAAAATTTTGTGATTATTAATGATAACACGAATAATAATGTCACATTAAGGTTCTCTGAAAGTCCATTCGAAACGGACAAATAATTTTCTGTGGATGCAAACACAGATATATAAAAATTCTATATATAAAAATAACTTTATATATTTCCTCTTTTGAGTTCTGGTTTTTCTTTCTTAAGGCAAAGGTATCTAGACCACGCAGCCAAGTCAAACGTCATACCTTTATACATTTTTTTTACCTTGTATATTCGGCAAATTAACTGTTTCATTTCAATGCATAGAGTATATCTATACTAATATATAAAGCTGAAGAGTTTGTTTGGTTGAACGCGCTAATCTCAGGAATTACCAGTCCGATTTGAGAAAATCTTTCGGTTTTAGATAGCTTATTTATCGAAGAAGGCTACATACATATCATCACGATACGACCAATAGGAGCGGAGCACCAATGAAGAATGTTTCAAAATCGGGCACATTTTGTTCCTTTTGAGAGATTTCGTTAGCGTTAGTGTTATATACGTTGCCATGGTGACGTGGTAAGTTTCTATCGCAAACATTTTCAAAGTTTATTTTGTTTTCCTACTCAAAAAGTTTATTTAGTTTCATTTTCAATATTTTATTTGTAATCTATTACGTATTATATAAAAATAAAGTTTGTGTATGTACAATTAAAATAACAACTTTTTGATGAATGAATATGGCTACAAATGACCAAAAAAATGTTTTTTTTATATTGCGTCTATATTTTTATATTTTGTATGTTTGTTTGTTCGTTCTGGGTTATCTCCAAAACGGCTGGACCTATTTTAACGATAATTTTACTGGCAGATAGCTGAAATTATACCGGTTGACATATTCTATTCTATTTGTCCGCGGCGTCGTCCGCATTGCTATTTCCAAAATGGTTGGACCGATTTTCACGGGGTATTCACTGGTAGATAGCAGACCTCATAAAAAGTAATTTAGGTTTTTTATTCGCCTTCGGCCGCAGTGGAATATCCGTAATGCTTGAACTGATTTTCACAGGACTTTCACTGGCAGATAACTGACCTTATAAGAAGTAACTTAGACTATTTTATTTTGTTACCCAAGACTTCGTCCGCAATATCCTACTATCTCTTAATCGGTTGGGCCGACTTTTACGGGCAGATAACTAGCGGGCTCGGAAGACGTTGTCCCGCCCCGATAATAAAAAGAAAACCTTGACAAATTATACCTAAACCTTCCCCATAAATCATTCTATCTACTGGTGAAACGGCATGAAAATCCGATCTGTAGTTTTTGACTTTATCGCGAACAGATGAACAGACAGAGGAACAAAATCATTTATCGAGGAAGGCTATAGGCTGTATATCGTCACGCTAAGACAAATAGGAGCGGAGGAAAAATGAAAAATGTTTCAAAATCAGAGATTTTTTTTCCTTCTGAGAGCTACCGCTGCGTGTAAGTTAGCCCAAAGTAACTATTCCACGCGGACGAAGTCGCGAGCAGAAGCTAGTAGATAATATTATTGTTATGTCTACATTAGTATAAACTGTATTCAGTGGTGAGTATTGACGTCACTAAATGCACGTGGATGAGACTAGCAACTAATTGGAAGCGATATAGCTAGTAGCTAGGGTTGCCAAGCGTTCCACGACGAACGGATGATCCATTTCTATATATTTGAAAATGCTTCGCGGCGTACGGAATATATATATGCAATGCTTGTTTGTTGGATAGTGATGCTTATAACCAGTAACTTTGGTATGGATTTCAAAAGTTCGCAGCGTGGTTTACGGATAGTGTATGTAACAATAAAATGGGAGTAAATGTAACATATGGGTGGATCAATATGTGAACGATGGCGATGTCTGGATTTGATAATTCTCTTTGTGTATGCACTAAAATTACTGTAACGTTGTTAACTGTAATGTAGTTTAAATCTGTACATATAATAAGAATGTAAATGTAACGTGTCCGTACTTATCCGATTTTTGTGAAAAAAATTGTTGCAGGTGTCTGGGAATAAGTAATAAAATACATTTCAATCATTTTTAGAAATGTCTGTCTGTCTGTTTGTTTGAACACGCATCACTACTAAAGTACTGAGGTCACGATAAAACCTCGCGAAGAAAATCATAAAACATATCCTCGAGTAACATTAGTCTTGGTGTCATTAAAATCGGTTTACTCTATCAAGAGTTATTGTACTTTTAATGACGACGCGACTTAAATACGAGAGAAAAGTACATAAGTAAATGGCCTTAATACATTCAGATGAATTTATTATTGACTATGTTTTTACATTAGGTTCCACGAGGACAGAATCGCTGGCACAGCTAGTACTATATGTTACAAAGATGAACCCGATCGAGATTTTGGCTGTTCTTCTCGATAAATGGGTTGGTTTCCGAACCGGTAGTAGTTTTAACGTTCAAAAGCGTCTCCTTAGATCCTAAATTGAATAAAATGTTTTGATTTTGAACATACATTTGTACCGGTAGCACTTGCGGGGTGGTAGGATGTCTGTACCCGACTGGATCGCGACCACCGTACACCAGGTGGAACACCCGCTATAGTGGCACGTTTGGGCGTGTCGCGTTCCGGGATCAGCCGGTGTATATCCAGCAACCGGGGGGGGGGGGGGGAGGGCAGTTTCAGGCCGGCATGACAGCGGCGACCAGCGATGGATAGTATGTCTTTCGGTGGTCGCCATTGTTTTTGGATTGTAGTGTGCTTACCACCAGGCACAGTACAGTCACTTTGCCGAACTACAATAAAAAAAAAAAAAAAAAAACTTACCACAAGCACGGCTACAAGAGGTACTATAAAACCGGCATTACGGTACGTTTTTGTACACTAATTTATGCTCACAACCATAGCAATTTATTTCGATACATTTTACAATTTGATTCAATACTCCGTCGGTCTGTTTGACCAGAGTCTGGCCACGTGAAGAACTAATTAAAATTATATCTTTCATTTTCTAGAAGATATATAGCTATAATTGCAGAATTTACCTAGCCCAAACGAATTTTTGTATCCTGTAGACGTACCTGGTTTGGTTTGGTCTTTTTGGTACTTTTTTCAGTAAAAAAAAAATCTAAAATTCATGGTCTGAGTTTGACAACCCTAAATAAAGCGCTGCACTGCAGGAATATTGTGACTCGAGAGATTCTATTCAAATTAACATTGCTATTATACTGGGTATGTCTGTCACACGCATTGTGTCGTAATTCGCTTTCACAGAAATATGTACGGTTAGAATATTAATAATCTATCTATATTGTATATATGCATATATATAATGAATTAGCGGGCCGGGCGTTCGTAGTCCTGCCCTGATAATAAAAAAAAATCCTAAGTCTATCGCAGCGCCATTTAGACAGTTGATTAAGTGGTTAAAGGTTTTGTGTAGCATTTTGTATTATTCTAAATTGGTAGTTATTTTATTGCTTTTTTTTTCGAATTGGTAAACGCTATTTGCGTTTTCACAGCTTCGACGGACTAATTATCTTATTTCAATGATAATATAAAATACCGGTAATGGCTTCATTGCTGTTAATTTATTGCACAGTATCATATATTGCATCTCCAAAGAAAAACGTCAACGATAACAAATACGATAAACTGTTTTATAGAAAAAAAAGTGTGTGTACTTATGTACACGCGTTAGAAGTTATACTACTTTGTCGTAACAAGATAAAAATCTTTTCAAAAATTTTATCTTTCGCCTTATTCTACGTTTGTAGAAAAAACGACACTAACAATAGAAAAAGGTATTTAATACATTGAAAGTTTTAATACAAAGATATACACACAACAAAGACAAAGAAACAAAATGTTGACTATAGGTAACTTCAGGGTGTCGGTTTTTCGTGACGCTGTGCGCGCACATCGTAATAACTTCAGGGCGTCGGTTTTTCGTGACTCTGTGCGCGCGCATCGTAATAACTTCAGGGTGTCGGTTTTTCGTGACGCTGTGCGTGCGCATCATAATAACTTCAGGGTGTCGGTTTTTCGTGAGGCTGTGCGTGCGCATCATAATAACTTCAGGGTGTCGGTTTTTCGTGACGCTGTGCGCGCGCATCGTAATAACTTCAGGGCGTCGGTTTTTCGTGACTCTGTGCGCGCGCATCGTAATAACTTCAGGGTGTCGGTTTTTCGTGACGCTGTACGAGCGCATCATAATAACTTCAGGGTGTCGGTTTTTCGTGACGGTGTGCGCGCGCATCTTAATAACTTCAGGATGTCGGTTTTTCGTGACGGTGTGCGCGCGCATCGTAAAAATTTACTCTCATCATTTTTCCCTAACGCGCCAAAAGAATTAAGTATAGCTTCAAAAAACTTGTGACACTTGATTTGAAAAATATTATTAGCTATAATTTTACAAATGGTTTTTTTTATAACATTTGCGAGTCTCCCCGAAGCCATGCGTTCAAATAGTAATAGTTTTGGTTCAGTAAAATAAAGTATTAATTTTTATGCGCCATTAAATCACAGCTGGACTGGACATAAAGTATGACGGATAAGTAATAAAACATCTGCTTTGATGAAAGCCTAAATGTCAATATCAATTCTTTTTTAAGGTTCAGCTACGTCGTATAGAATTGGAAGACAATTTCTCTAATTTCTTGCCCTCAGTCTTCAAAAATATCAAGTATAGGCTTGACTTTAAATAATCTCAAAAATTATGATTGTTCTTATAAATTTAGACACCACCTTATTACATGAAGAACAAATGAGAAGTAAATTACAAATTATACTCATTCTTTATCCTGTCTAATCCTGCCCACATCTGTTATGTCCATCCATGTCGTTTCTGTCCTGTCATCCACACAAGACAGGCCTGTCATACTATCCTGTCCACTTTAACTGTCGGTACCCGATGCAAATTACATTATAACCGAAGAAAAAAGAAAAGAGAACTGACCTTCTGGTTTCATCACGCTCGCCCCCGTGAGGGGGCGTGCGGGTAGACCGCATCAGGGTGTCCCCTCTGGCGGTAGTCTTAATCGACCCCCGCTTCGACGGGGGTGTCTTCTTTGAGGGAGCTTGTGCGTCCCGGCTTCTTGCGGCTTTTGTAGCCTGTTGAGTTTGGTGACTATTTTCCGGCGTCGATTTTATTGAGAGCGTGTAAGGCTCTCAGGCACTTCTCTATCGCTTCCGTGGTGTCAGCTGTTGCTAATGTCTTGAGAAAGGCATTGCGGACAATCTGTGCTGGGGCCTCTGTCGGTATAGGCTGCTGGGAAGCCTCGGCCTCTTCGTGGGTCTTCTTAGGCTGGTTTTTCCTATTTCTTTTGCGTCTGTTATTCAGGCTTCTGGGAATGGGATTGTTGGCGGGGGCCATAAGGCTCGCGCCCACCGACGTCTCGACCATTTGTGGATGTGGCTCTTCCCTCCTGTATTGTGTCTTGCGCCCGGAGTCACCAGTCCGAGCCGCGGTCCCCGCACGGCGGTTGCGCGTTTCCCGACGGAATACAGGGCATGTACGGATGCTGTTGGCAGGATGCGGCCCCCCGCAGTTCGCGCAGGACGCCGGCTCCTCTTTAGGTCGATCACAATCTTTCGCGAAGTGCGGTCCGCCGCACCTCACGCAGGCTATCGGTCTATAGCAATGGAAGGAGGAGTGCCGGAACAGCTGGCATCTGTGACATTGCGCCGGCCCCCTCCTGCCTCGCCAGGCTTCAATCGTAACCTTCATGGGAAGGAATTCTTCTAAGTTGTAAATGGCCGGTGTGAGGCCAGGCGTCCTTTTCAGTGAGACGTGGAAGATGCACCCTCTTCCTTCTCTTCCTTTGATCTTGCAGGCGTATTCAGGCACGAAGCCCTTCTCTCGAAGGGCATCGGTGATCAGCTCTGGTTTGGTGTGTGCTGGGAGGCCGCGAATTGCGACCTTTAGGCTTCTTTCTGAAGGGAGCGAGTAGGCGAACCAACTAACGCCCTCTATTCCTTTGAGATAATCATATGTGATTTGGTATTCTTCCATGTCGGCGGGCAGGAAACGTACTCCGTCGCCGTACGCATACGCGTTCGGTCCGCGCCCCAGCATGTCGGCCAGCCGTCGGAGGTGCTCCGGCCAGTTGACCAGGCCCTCCGCAACGATCGGCGGATAGCGCCTCCGAGGCGTCTCGATTAGGACGTCGGTGTTTCCCGCTGGCTGGGCTTTCGATGTCGACGGAGTCGCCACTGTCGCGGCGTACGATGCCTGCGGCTGCGCTGGTGCACGCGCATGTGGCGCCCCGGGGCTCTCGGCGGGTATAGCCGTAGTTACGGCGGTTTCGGGTTCTGTAGGCTTCTTCGATTGGCCGGTTAGCGCGCGCGCCTGTGGCGCCGCGCGGCTCTCGGTGGGTATAGCCGTAGTTACGGCGGTTTCGGGTTCCGTGGACTTTCTTCTTCCCGAAGGTACTGGTGGCGCCCCCCGGCTTTCGGCGGGTATAGCGCGTAACTTCGGGTGTTCCGTAGGCTTCTTCTGTGCGGGCGTTGTATGAAGCGGATTCTTGGTCGCGCTCGAAGGCTGCGCCCGGGCGGCCTTTCGCGGCGAAGCTGGCGCAGGTGCTACGGGCGCCTGCGCCGCTGGGTGTTCGACGCGGGACGGGAACCTCTGCGTGGGTTCAACCGTTCGCGGTTTCTTCAGGTCTGGCGACCGGGCTTCTGGCGATTGCTGTTGTTGCTCGTGGGCGATCTCGTTGATTATCGCGACGAGCCCAGCGTCGGGGTCGTTACGCTTCCGGCGTAGCGCTCTACCGAGCGGGCTGGCCTGATTTTCCGGAATCAGGGGGATTTCGAGGTTTCCGCGAGCTGCGCTTACGAGCGCTGCTGCGTCCGCGGCGGCGAGTTCTCGCGGCGCACGTACAGCGCCATCCAGCGAGTCATCCCCACTGTCAAGACCCCAGCTGTAATGAGCTGGGCGAGAGTGAGCAAATCACTCTCGTACGCCTCTGACTGCGGAGACGACACGCCGGGCGGCCTCTGTAGCGCTTCCGTTGGCCGCGACAGCGGTTCAGGCGACTGCGTTTGCGACGGTGGCGTCGCAGTGGCAGTGCGGTGTCCGGTGAGAGTAGCAGGGGTGGTCAGGTTTGCATCGGCAGAATCCGTGGGCAGGCTTGTGGTTCGGCGTCTTGATGACGTAGAGGAGTCTGGTTGGCCCCGAAAAGGGCCTTTTTTGTTTCTTCCCGTTGCCGTTGCCGTTCGAGAAGAGGTGGCGCTAGTGTGGCGCATCGTCGCGCAAGACGGGCGTGGTCGTAGGACTCACGGAACTCCGAAAACGTCTTCGCGCGCGTACGA